>PVKA01005929.1:8070-87188 GCA_004027165.1 Ctenomys sociabilis | reverse complement strand
TGGGCCTGCCTTGCTTTCTTTCTTCCTGTGGTGCTGGGGATGGAGCTGAAGCAGGAGAACAGCTGTACATTTAAGGCTAACCTAAGCTATATGGTGAGACCTGTCTAAAGAGAGAGGAAAGAAGGAAGGAAGGAAGGAAGGAAAAGAAAGAAAGAAAGAAAGAAAGAAAGAAAGAAAGAAAGAAAGAAAGAAAGAAAGAAAGAGGAAAGAAAGAAAGAAAGAAAGAAAGAAAGAAAGAAAGAAAGAAAGAAAGAAAGAAAGAAAGAAGTTCCTCATTAGAACACAAGCAGAAGACAGTGCAGCAGCCGCTCCTGCACACCTCGTGTCCAGCAGCACAGAAGGCAGCCCGGTCTTCTGTTGCTTGCTGCCCCAGAGAGCTGCCAAACTAGCCGGACACTTACAGAACTTGAGTGAGGACTTTAGCGTGTTACCGTGGTGCTCAGTGCTCCTGTTCTGAACAGAAATTCTACTAAACAAAGCATGTGCGCAGAAGATGGGCAGTGGAAAGTGCTCTGTGGTCTGTGCCCGCTGCTGGAGGAGGAAGCGGATCTGACTTACTCTGAGCATGAAGGAAGCACAATAAGCACTGCTGAGCTGAGTATGAGGTGAGGACACTGCCTTTATGGCTCTCCTGATGCCCTTCTGTGCCCAGCTCCTCACAGGGAACTGCTTCACCTTTCAAGCATTGCACTGATTTCCTTCTATAGTGTCCCTGACACTTGGGCCAAAGGGGGAATCTGCAGGGCCACAGTCTCTGCTCTCAAGGTACTTCCTTTCTAAAGTGAGGGATGCAGTATGGAGAAGCAACAGACAAACAGGTGCCTAGGAAATAGCAAGAAATAACACAAAGAAAAGAATGAGACCAGGAATGCAGAGACTCCCCAGAAGCTAAGGTTGAATCAGTCCAGTGGCCCATAAACCCCTCAGGAAGTGGTGTTGAGACAGAGAGAGCCAGCAGCCTTCCTAGGACCCAGGACCCTCTGTGTCTGAGAGACTCCCGAGATTGCCAGAACCTCTACGTCTCTCCTCCTCCTCGCATTGGGGTGCTGTTGCTGTTTGAACAGGACTCTGGCAGGCTTGGCCTCTCACCAATAAACTCACCGGAGGAGGTGGGCTCTGCTCCCACCAGGGAGGTTTTAAGCATCCTGTGGGCGACAGGCAGGGCTCTGCCAGGCTGTGGCTGTGCACACTGTCAACAGTTTGTGTTGTTACCAATCCGATCATCTCCCGACTATCCCTACTTCTTCCCCATGCAAAGCATATTTTCAAAAGCCACAGAATTATTCCACAAAATTTAGCATTCTGAGTTGTTTATATTTCAAAGATTATCCACCACTTGCTTTGATCTAACTTGAGATGACTTAAGCAAAGACATCTTTTGAAGTCACTGGTGTTGTACAAATCAAAATATTACTCAAATGCCAAGACAATAGACTGTTACCTAATTTAATGAGGTCAACGGCCTTATGTCATTATATACATAAGATAGTTAAGATAGTTCTACTACTAAGTGCTATTAATTCACTGAAAGAAAAGGTATACACATGCCTGTGTGACTTGATCAATTTATAATATGTTCATTACTTTGAAGATAACAATACACAATGTACTAATCATTGCTACTCTCCTACAGCCTTGTTTTGAAATTTTATGCAGTTTTTATTATTTATAATTTTTACTTTAAAATAAAAAGGAAATAAAAAGGACCTTAAGGAATATTAATCAGCTTTGATGGCAAGTTAGCAAATCTAACATTCTATGTAAGTTTTATATATCCATTAACTTCTACATTTTTTACATCCAGTTTTATTCTCAGGTGATTACTATGCTTATTATTAAATTCAAAATAAAACCTCCTGTGATCTATGCAACTGATGGTACCAAAAATGCTCATGGTATCTTTGCTTCAGACCTGAAGAATTTCATGCCAAAGGCATTAAAGACCTTGTGCAATATCCACTCAATGTGACAAATGGGCCTAGAAGCTAGATCTTTCTTCATTTTATTTTCCATCAATCTGTCTCAGCTTCTTAGGTATCCTGGTTCCTCTCAGATAAATCAGGATGCAAAGTGAAGTCAACCTGATTCCTCATAGTCAGTACATCAATCTTTTACAGGCATCCAACAGGAACTTTCTCTGGTTTTTAGGGAGTTGGGGTAAATGGGAATAGGGGAGAATTTCAGACAGAGTGGAGAGCTCGAAGATGCTGCTGTTCATAACCTGAGCCATCCTGGTCAGCTGACCATGACTATCATAACTGCTTAGTCATGCTCCCAATTCCAGTGATGCCACATAGCCCCAGGAATGCCCAGTGCAGAGAAGTGAAGGTGCCATGTAAATGCAGTAGCAGGGCCCACAGCTCTGAAGAAGTGTGGGAGAAACAGAAGCTGGGGAGAGCCGCGCGCTGATCGCCTGGCTACTTGAACTCTCTGCTCTGTGTGGTAAACCATGTGAAGCTCAGATCAAATGAACCACAAGGCAACTGAAAATTGACTGTACTTACAAAACTGAACAACACTCAATGGGCATTTTTAAAATTTGCAAGAACAACCCCAGCCAAAATGAAAGAAATGAGTTTTACACTGTAGAAAAAAAAATGGCACTAGTTAGTTATGAGTACTTAGTAACTCCCCCTGAGAGCTGCTTCAAACACAGCATTTAGATTTTGCAATTGCCCAGATTGGGAAGCACTGGATTCTCCGTATTATTTGAAATCACAAATGCTCCCTTTTGGCGAGCCCAAAACAATGGAAAGCATGATCAGAAGCTTACATCACTCCCAACTCCCATGGGGTGTTCAATATTTGCTTCCTTGTAGCACTTACAAATACCGGCTTTGGGCTCAGGCTTCCCCACTGCCAAGTCTTGTCAAGGGAGGTCTCAGCACACTTGCTGTGCATCTGCTCTAGGTGCCCTGCAGAATTCTTTAATTGAAGCTCAGTTTGCACGCTCTGGAAGAATTCCACCAGGACCAAAGCCATGCAGGAGAAATTGAAGGCCAGCCTTCCCAGAAAGCCCCAGGCTTCATCTTACGGGCAGCCTCTGCCAAAAATGCTCCCAAAGAGGAAGGACTCATTGCATGTGAATCTTGCATCTCTGGACAGTCAGCTTGCAATTCACTGTCAGCACCATGTATGTGTTCAATGGAATGAGTAGTATTTTATCCATCGCTAGTGCATCTGTCCTTAGCTATGTCTACAAGTGACTGTTACATGCACCAAAACCACACACAAAAAAAATGGGCAGTGAGAGAATCAACAATTTTCTGAAAACACCACAAGTGATCCTTATCTAATTAGATTAATACTGCAAAACTCATCACCAACACAAAATCCCCTCTTCATCCTTTACCTGTGAATTGTCCTTGACTATTTTGTTCTTAGAAATGTTCTGCTAGCAAAAAAAAATGTGAAAGTTAAAACACCTGAATTGCTTTTCATTTGTTTAGCTATGAAACTGGGCAATGTATGTTCATTTAAAGCATTCCAGGCTACACATTTCCAATGCAATTCTAAATTAGTTAAGAGACTTTAATTAGGGGTTGAGAATTAGTTACACTGTACTCCCAACTCTCTTTACTAACAACATAGGCATCAAAATGCATGCTCAGGTAACCTTAGGCAAGTGCTAGGACCGCAGTTCAATCCTGGCACCACTTGTTGCACCAGCCCTGCCCCCACAGCAGGTTGAGCCAGCCACAAAGAAAAAAGAAAGAAGGAAAAATAAATAAATAAATAAATATATATATACACATATGCATATACATACAAACACACACACACACACACACACATATATATATGAAAGAGCAAGCAGTTTTATTTCTAATCTTGTTATTTTGGACCATTAGTGGTGATACTAACATTTTCCCCTTTCATATCTTTAATGTGGCATACTTAAAATTCAATTCATAGCCATTTTGCTCATGTTTTATAAAGTAGCCTACAACAATTTTAAGTTAAATACAGTACATCCACCTGCTAAATTTGGAACAGAAAGAGGATGGGAGAGGTTCCAGGAAAACTGCATTAAAACAGCAAGCAGAATTTGGGATTTTTCCATTCATTGCCCATAGAAAGAATTTACATTACTCTTCTGTGAAAAATACACAGTATTATATTATCTTGGTTAATTATGGGGAATTAAAATTTAAAACTAGAATACTTCCAGTGGGAAAAATATCCTTCTTGATTATCCTCATAATCATGAATCTGTCATTGCTGTGAGTACTAAAACATTAGACGAAGATTAAACCCCCTGCCCCTTACAACGTTATCTGGAGGGCTTTGATGGTTGGCTCAGAAAATGCCCAGCCTTGGCAAAGCATTCACACACGAGACAGGGATCTGACAGATAGGATTGTTCCTCATGCTCAGCGCGGTGAGTACCCAAGTTCACTGGGCCGCAGCTGGTTCTGCGCTATGACACTGCGCTTAGAGAAGTCAAGGCCAATCATGCCTCCTGCGCAGCTCTGTCCTCAGCGTGCTCTGCGGAGCCCTCCTGCTCCAAGTCAGGGCTGTGGGGCAGCCAGGCGAGCCCAAGCTGGCCCGGTCCCTCGCTGTGCTGCGCTAAGGCATTGATCACGCCCTCCGCTTGCGGCCCAGAACGCGTCTTGCAGGAGAGTGGAGACCCATCCCAGCTTGAGCAGTGTAGACCCATCCCAGCTTGAGCGCAGCACCGCAGTTGACACAACTACTGGCAAATTTCCTCCCAACCATGGTCCTCTGGGCTCTCTGTCCTTAAAGTATTTATTTTAGGAGACTTTTGACTGCACATTCTTTTTCTGTCTCTTTCAGATGCAAAGCCTCTCCCAGCCCCTGCTAGTTTTACACCCCGGGAGGATTTCTCCACCCTTGGAGCCATTGTTTTGAACAGAGGGGGAGAAACCACCATTACCTCCAGGCCCTGGAAGAAGTAAGAAGCTACAGTCCAGAGAAGCCTAATCCCTGTGGCCAGCCTACCCTAAAGTCCTGAATCTTCTCTATTGGCTCCGCCCAGCATTTAGAGTACTCCCATTGGGGTGGAGGTAGCTCCTGGTAAAGCACCTGGATGGAATCCCCAACCAACAGGACCAGTGAAGTAATATACCAAAAATGAGTACACACTGCCTTTAACTACAGTGGCGTTGAGCCCAGTCTTTCTCCCCTCCTGCACTGTTGTTCAGTCGTGTTCCTTGCCTGTTTTACTGATACACTACAATTTATTACTTTACATTACCCAGTTACTTTTTTCTCCAGAAGAGTGAGACAGATGCTCAAATCTAATCACTAACAATCAGAGAATCACTGCATGAGTTTGCTTTTTTAAAAAGAAACTTATGCCACAGAACAAAACTGTCCTAGATACTGCTGCAACCTTTTCTAGGAAATGACCATTTCGAGATTGCTGCAAACCAGGCCTGGGGATACAGCTCAATGGTTCAGAGCTCACCGGGCAAGTGCAAGGACCTGAGTTGAGTCCAGGTACAAAAATACTGCAATAATAATATGATTGCAAATCACCTACAATTTCATCATTATGAGAAAAGCAAGTCCCCTTTACCAATTCCCAAACTTCTTCAACCCCGATGCATCCCCAAAGAAAATGAAAGAAAGAGATTTGCATCCCACTGCCTTCCAAGTTTGTGTTCTCTCCCTCCCCACGCTCTCCCTCAGGCCCGTTTCTACCCTCAGTGGCTGATGAATAATTCTGATTGATGCCCGCGGAGGAGGAGGGCACCAGAGGGAAAGAACTCTGAACGAAGATATGAAGAAATAATTTGTCCATTATCTTTAATGACTCCCCAGGGGTGCCAATTCTCTCCGGGCCTGTAAGACCAGGCAAAGATAAAAGCGTATTCCTGCTGAGGAGCTCTGTGATATGAAGAATGAATCTCATTGTCACTGGTGGCAAAAGGTTAACAAGGAAATGATTAACTAGCAGGCGAAGGCTCTTTCCTCTTCCTGAAACTTCAAAGTCTTCCATGTGGAAGGAATCGGATACCCCCGAAAAGAAGAAACCACACAGGACATCTTTGCAGATGTTCTGATAGCTGGCTTTCATTTACTTAACGCTGCGTTCTATTTCATGTTCATGAACTTGTAAATTCAACCACACTGGGAGGAAAGTCTGAACCGAAGGTGATGGGTCGGTACATCAAGCCAGTGGAAAGCAGTTACCATAGATTGAACAAAAAGAATTTTTAAATGCTCTAAACACGTTTTCCTATGAAATACGATGCACACAAAGTTTTGAGTCAGTGTAGGTTTTCTACTCAACTCTCAAAATATCACATGTAGGACCTGCTCTTGAAGAGTAATTGGTCTGAAGATAACTGCCTCGCTCTACTTGATAATTCACCACATGTGTGATAAATGCAGATGCGGATGATTCAGGACCAAAGAAACAGCCTCTGCTCCCCAGAAAGAGCTGGTATTGAGTGAAGCTTATTTTAAGTGCACAGGAGAATTCCACATAAATCAGAGTGTTCAGTATTAAAGAAAATATACTTGTTATGGTTTGTATATAGGTGTCAACCCAAAGCCTCATGGGTCCTGGGGCAGCTTCTGGAATTTAAGATTGATTATTGTGGGTGTGGATACCACTCCTGCCCAGGGCAGGTGCTTTGCATTACAATGTAAGATGGGGAAGAGGAGTTGGCTGCTTGAGCTGCTGCTGCTCCTCCCTTTCATTCCTGCACTTTGCCACTGCCATGGAAAGTTGCTTCCTGTGCTGCTCTGCGGTGGACCCAGCTGAGTATGGACTGAAGCCTCCAGTAACTGTGAGTTAAGTAAACCTTTCCTTACGTCATTTGAGTGTTGGGTATTTGTAGAGTAACTAAGACAAGTGTTAAAGAAAATTCCCTTCAACAATTATACACAAAAACAGTGGTTGTTTCAGTACTCTGGTAATTGTCAAGAATAGTTATTACATTGAATGGAACTCTCTGGGTCAGAGGAGATGTGACCAACTATAGGGTCTCTAACCCCAAATGCCACAGAGAGAAGCATAAATGTGAATTAGGCAAATATGCAGCTGGGGCTGCTCGATTAAAGAAGAAACATGACTTGGCAGGTGTACGATTCACCTGGGACCTGAAGAACGCTCCTCTCCCGAGAGGAAGCTCCTGTAGATGTCGACTGTGCCAAGGCCAAACTATTGCAGTTGCAACTACTTCATTAAGGAATGAAGTTGCAAACCAGAGGAAGAAGACAAAAGAGGTGTTAGTCATAGGAAAGAAGAATACCTCCTGGTTTCCTGAGATGACCTCCAGGGGCCTTTGTCAGCGGTAATTTACACAGCAATGTTACAACATGACTACAATGTGAGCCAAACTACAATCAACCTAATGGATTACAAGTACAGCTTCTTAGCTAATATTTATCCACTAGGGAGCAAGTCCTTTAGCAAAGGTACAGGGAAAGAACAAAGGCACCTGGGGAAAGAGATGGGTCCAGATACTGTAGCCACTCACCCGCCTGGGTGACTGTAGCCTGTCTGGAATTACTGGAGCAGGTGGTACAAGTGCAGGATCATTTGAAGTTCCTTTTCCCCCTTAGGGAGGCTTCTCTGCCTGGCCCTGGCCTCTTCCTCTGGAGGCCTGACCTTCAGATGTGCCCCCAGCCACAGTTCAATGTCTTTATTGTTGTGCTGACTTCCCACAGCTACATCCCTCCCTGACTGTCTAATATAGTAACTTCTACCTAATTTAGCTGCCTAAAATAACTCTATAAAAACCTTCTGGCAACCTTCCCAAAGGGCCTGCTGTCCACATATGACCACCTGTCTCCAAGCCTGCAATCCTGATGTATAGGTTCTTCCTGTGTCCTGGGTCCGAAACAGAGTAAGTTTTGTTAGCAGTGTGGTTTTGATATGTAACACGTAAGTCATCATTCAGCACGGGAACTTGCTACACAAACACAGAACCTTGCACACTTGGAACATAACTCCTGTTCTGTGGATAATATCCCTAGGTCTTCTCCATGAGTCATATCTGAGGTTAGTTTGCAAAGAGAAATATAAAGAAAGCATTCCGTGTTTTGATAATTCTTTCTTTGCCACTCGTCTTCCCCCCTCGGCTCTCACGCGCAGGCCTTCGCATGCACAGCAAAGGCCAACTCTCTTGTCCTCTTCTGCTGCTTCGGAGTTACTTCCCTTAGATGTATTATCTGGGGTGTAATTACCACATAATCTCTTAATGAATTCATGATAGGTATTTTAGAAATAGATTTTACTTCCAGGTCCTGTCTTTGGGAATGTTTGATATTAGATGATTGGTTTGATCTTCAGCATGTTTCAGAAACTTTCACCCAAGTTCAAATCATTATTTGCAAAAGTGCTCTAAGCGCTGGGACTTGGAAATTGGAGGAAGCTGCCTAATGAGCCCTCCCGGGGTTTGTGAAAGCAATCAAAACCTTGGAAGGAGCAAGAGGCAGTGAACTGATGGATGGTCTCTGTGTGCGGCCGCACACAACACACTCACAGCTAGCTCACAAGTGTGCAGTCCCCAAACCTGTGTGGGGCTGTCAATGACAAGTGAAGCTACATTACAGGTATCATAGCTGCGCATCAAGGGATATTAGTTAATAAATACTAATGATTATATGAGACCGTACTATAACAATAAGTATCACATTGCTCTTGCCAACAAAAGATGCTTCAGTTGCTAGAGCTTTAATTCTCACTTAAACTAGTTTTTCTCCTGTTAGATAGTCTTATGTTTTGCCACATGCTGGCTGCTGTCTCCCAAAGCAGTTAGCTCAGTCTCTACCCCAAAGCTTTCTTAAATGACAATGAAATGACTACTCCAGAAGTCTCTGGATGGTGGATGTTGGGGGCTAGCCGCAGGTTTCTGGGGAAGAGAGGCCACTCTGAGCAGCAGCTGCAGTTTCCAATGTATGCCTTGACCGGCCTGGGCCTCAGGTCGTGGGATCCCGATTCCTGCCTGTCTGGCAGTGCAAAGATCAGCTGTGCAGAGAGCGAAGGTGGCCCCCAGGGGATGAGGTTGCCACTCACCATGCCCTCAGTACTCACCATGGGCCCCTTGTGTCCTGCCTGCCATCCCCACAGGAGCAGCAGCACAGGCTCAGAAGTACAGTGGTGATGGAAGGAAAAGCCCTGGATGAAACAAACGTGACCCAGAAGACAGGCAGTCGATACACGGTGCTCACCCCACCCCTGCCGTCTGAAGACTCGGGCCTCTCCACAGCGAACACTTGTGTGGGGACTTGTGGGATGCCCCTAATAGTATTTAGAGGTGAGATAGCAAGGTAGCTTGTTCCTGTGGGCTTTCACCTTCTATTCTTCAAATGTTACATGAACAACATTATATGAACAGCATATTTTTTCAGTGGAATTAGTTTATTTATGCCAGTGGTTTCAGATATAGATTATTTGCTGGTGCAATAATAGTTTTTAATACCCAATTTGCAACATGAATCATTCATCTTTTTATTTTATAGCAACACACGCGTGGAAACACTGATACTGCTTTCACTTTGTTGCTTCTTTCTTGGATGTAAATTTGGCAGCAGCTCTTTCGCATTTGCTGTAAGAGTAAGCAGTGTGGGTTGTTGCTGGAGTGGAAAGATTCTAAAAGAAATGTCCCTTTGCTTGAAATTGTGCAGCAAATCTTTGATATGTTTTCAAAGTTTCTTTATCAGAATAGGATATCTGTGTGGTTGTCCAAGCATGCACAGGACTCCCAGTATTAGTGTATGAGCTCTCCAGCATGGCCCTTAGCTATGGACCACATTGTGACAAACTCAAATGGAAAGTAAATTCTGATTTAAATGTTCTGTCTCTTCTAAGAAGAACCAATTTATGCTCCAAGCCTCAGTTACTTAAAATTGAGACAAAACCTTCTCAACTGCAAAGCAGTTTTCTAACTGGAGATCTGTGAGATCTTAGAGGAAAATTGAGAACCACAAAGAGACTCAGAATTTGAACTTGATGTATGTTATTTCATCAAAAATAAACAAGGCAGCCTGTCTCTCCTTCCTACTATTTCCTTTTCTTCTTTCCCTACTCCTTTCCTCTCCTCTTTCTTTCTCTTTCTTTTCTTCCTTCCTTCCTTCTTTCCTTCCTTCCTTTTTTCTTTCTTCCTCTTTTTTGCTTCTTTCATTCTTCCTTTCCTTCTTTCTCCAGAAAATATTTATCCAACTTCCGTATTTGTTGCACACCACTCTAAGCACTGGAAAGGCATCAGCGACTAAAGCCACAGTTCCCTCCCTGGGGAGCTCCCACCCCAGCCAGCCAAAGATGCCCTAGAACACATGCACGTGGCTGGGCGCTTGTCAGCAAGCTGGAGCCTCCTTGTGCTTCCACTCCTTGTCTGTCAAACCAGTGTTTTCTCTGTCTCCTTAAATGGAGTCCAGTGACGACTACACGAGCCCATGGGCATGAAGTGCGCTGCGGGGCAGGAGTGTTGTACAAATCACACAATGGTGACTGTTTTCCAACCTTGTGCTGAGTGTAAATATGCATAAAGAAAAGACACAGTCACACCCGCATGAAATGGACATTGTGGAAACAATGACACACAGTCCAACCTCCAGCTCTCAACATGAGAATTAGCTGAGAGACTCGCCAAAGCTTCCCACTGCAGGACCCATTCCATCCACAGACACATACGTCTGTGGAGTTGCAGTGTTTGCAGGTGAGAGGCCATGCGTTGTGATCACTAAAGGGAGGAAGATCGGAGAGGGGTTCCAGTGGGAGGGGCAGGCATGTGTGGTTGAACACCTAATGTCACAGAACACAGTGAGAAACTCCGGCCAGAAGCATAGGAAAGAAGGCAGGGGGGAAGCCAGGCAGCCGCAGGTCCATGTGCTTTGGAGATGTCATCAAAGAGCAACATACCCCAGTAACCTTGAGGGCAGTGCCCCGGGTCACCTTCAAGCTCCTCTAGTTCAGATCCACCTGCTGGGAGGAGCCAGCAACTCCACCGTTTTGGTACTCAGTTTCCACGCTGCATGCAGATCAATGGTAAGAGGTGGTTGTTGGGGGAAGAAAGAAAACAGTTCTGGTACAGGGAGATGCAATCCCTGTCACTGACACTAACTCCTGGCACCGCAACACAGCCAAGTTCACGGATCGAGAAGACTTTCTCTCAGGCTCTCACACACAGCAAACTGGTCAAGCATCGGCCGTGACTCTTCCACATGGATGACACAGACAAAGGATACAGGACTACAAGATAAACCCTGAGGGGACTTCACTGACCTCATCATGGATCCAAATCTCCAAGAAGAAAATTTGCAGGGAGTAAAGTGCATTAGTGCCTCCACCACAACTTCTCTGCCCACCAGGTCTGGAAACATGGAGTAGTAAGCAAGCGCATTTTACAAACTCTGCCTTTCAGAAACAAAAGAGTTCTTCCATAATTCTACATTTATGGGAGGTCAAGAGCATTAGTGGCTACTGTGAGGGTTTCTTCCCAGGAGAAACATTTCAAGGGAATGACTTCAAAGCACTTGGAATTAGTCAGTGGTAGTTGGTTTTTACAGTATAAAGGTTACTGCTTTGAGGAAATCTCATAACATGACATTCTTCAACAGTAAGGAAGCTTTATCAGAGTCATGAGTGCATGCATCGCACAGGAAACAGGACCATTCTGAGCCTCCCCTGTAACAAGAAGAGATGGGGACACTGCTGTGCCTTCCACGCACCCTGCTTCTCACTCCACACATGATCAAAGGGCCCGACATCATCAGGTTTGCTGGATGTGGATGAGTTCAGTCATTGTGGGGTCTGTGGGTGCTCACAGCTACTTCCTAAGCGGCTGTGCATAGATAGAGGTTGAGGGACTGAGCCCAATGGATGAAATGCACCAGTGTCATGGAGTTTATCTGCATAGCGTAAGAGAACTTTGGGGCTGTACTTGAAGATGAAATGACATGGCTCTTCTAGAAGGCCCTTCCCAGTCATCATCACAGTCCAGAGGAATTCACATTTGGAATTACAGAGGAAGGGTCCTGGAATTCCAATAAGTAAGTTCCAGTTTTCCACTTGCAGTGCAACCATGGCGAGAATAAAGGCACACTTGTCATTGTGGGGAGCCAAGGGGGCTCTAATCCAGCTAGGATGACAGCCAACAGGAATAAGGCCTCCTCTCAGGGATGACCTTGGGCTTTATTTATTTAAGAAGGGAGTAGCTGGGGGAGATGAGTGATTGTACAAAAGATAGAAAGTCCATGTATGCTGTAAATTGGGCTGGGGCAGACCTGAACTCAGCTCTGCAATATGCAGAGAAAGATATGCAGAAAGAGTAATGTGCATAGCGTAGGGGGCGGGCAGTATCTAGTGGTTTGGTGCTTTACCTTTGATGTGTTGCCTTCATGCCCTGAGAGATCATAGCCTCTCATTTCGAATTTCGATCTCAGCCAACTGCATGACACTGCTCAGCCTAGCTCACAAGCACTACCGGGCGCTCCAGGTGAGGCATCACCGACCTGTCACATTGCTTTAAGGATTATGCGTCAGCACCTTGGCTAGATTCACTTGATTGCTTAAAGGCAACTGAGAGCATAAAGACAAAACTTAGCCAGCTCTGCACCCATAAGTACAAAGAACTAGTGTCCAGATTAGCCAAAGTGGAGATGATGGCTCTTCTTTCAAGGAGAGCTGTCCTGGTGCCCTTCACAGCTGCAAAGTCAGGCTGCGCCTGGAGGGGGAGGCTTGCGCTCTTCCATGCAGAAGTCCCGTGCTGCTCATGCTCCGAGGCAGGCAGCCTGGGCCCCACACTGCTCTGATTTACACAGCTGAGCAGGATCTGGAGGTGAGCCACTCTGGGAAGGGTCTGTGCTGATCACAGGTTCCGCAGCTGCACAATGCAGCGTCCAACAGACTCCACCGCGCTCCTTGTTGTCCCTTTGAGAGTTCTGATGTTCTTTCTCTGTACATCATCTTTTCAGGTTTGAAGCTTGCCATCCAGAAGCTTCATTATTCCGTCAAGATCAGCAGGCAAGCGCCAGCCTCAGTCAGGTTCTCATCAAAGTTTTCAACTCCAGGAACAAATCCTGACTAAATTCACACAGTGCAGTGTGAAGGAGGCAGGAAGAGAGTGATTTGTGTGCACCTGACTGCACTGGGACAGGCAGCAAAGACCCCAGGCCCCTCGTGAAAGTCGACCCCTCTCCTGGCTGCACACTCTGCAAGTGGCCACAAGAAAGATATTGGCCTGGGCCTCGCCATGGGTGGGTCTGGGTCTCTACCCAAGCGCCTTTGCTCACTCCAGCCACCCCCATTCTCTGTGTCATCAGTGGACCAGGAAGGTCTCATTGGACATATTGCCTAAAGCCAGCTTCATGTAAACACAGCTTTTCTCAATAACAGAACAATAGAAGTACAATGTGTGATTATAAAATAGTGTATATTTATAATGAAAGTTAACCCTAAAATATCCAGCATGCTGTATATGTATATAATATATGTCACTGACATATGTCAAATATTTTGAATTATCCTATAATGGCTAGTTTAGAATATGCAATCAAATAAAATTAAAAAATGCCATAAATTAATAAGGTTGTAAAACTGCATGTAAATCGGCCATTCAACATCACTTTTAGTGATAAAGAAAATGTAAATGATATGGTCACATAAAAATTTAACACAAAACTAAGATACTATAGGGAAGCTATTAAGAAAAGATGTTAGCATCGAATATCCACCAGAGAAAAGATTGCTTTTCATAGCAAAGAACTACACAGCGCGGTCCTGAGAATTTTCAGTTAACCCATTAAATTGGGCCATGAAGTAGATGAATAAGAAATAAAGTATTTTAAAAATATCAGGTGAAAATTCTCTACTACTGGGTTGTCATCTTATGGATTACTAATCTCAAGGTTCTGCAACCCATATTTATCTTCTTTGTGTTGGATACAAACAACTCTTGCATTATGTCCAAAAAGCTCAATTCAAAGTTGTTAAACATTCATTTCCTATTATAGCTAGTACTAAATTATATTAAAAATACAAAGTTGAGCATTATATTTTATATCATTTTAAAGTTTCATCACAGGGAAACATGAAATAATATATTCATGCCTAATACAAGTATCTATGGATTAAAGAGCCTACAAGCAGGCCCAGGAGCCAGAGGTTCAATCCCCAGAACTACCGTACCGGCCTAGCCCGGGGTGCGCTGAGATGGCAATTAAGACTGAATGTGGTGGTGCACGCCTATAATCTCAGTTCTTGGGAGGCTGCAAACAGGCAGCTCCCTGTGAGTCCGATCCACTAGTGAGACCCTGTAGACCATTCCCTAAAAGTACAAAAAATAAATAAATAAAATTATCTAAAAACTTAAAAAGATCAACTGGAAAAAACTAACCATGAAAGGTACCCCTTTTCATTCAAGGTTGAGAACTATTAATATAAATCTTCCAAATTAGTTTGTGTTATCAGGATCCAAGAAGAAAAATTAAAATCCACTTAAGCTACCTGCTTCCTGTAATTTTTTAGTCAGTATCATTTGAACTTTCTAGATATTTAATTTTAGATCTGAGCAGACAATAGGTAAGTCAGCGAGTCTGAACCTTCCTGGACTCTTCATTCCTGAAAAGACAGATAAACCTCCCCTTGGCAGAAGGAATATGTGCACACAGACACATGTAGATGCATGTAGAAAAAAGCATTCAGCATACGTGCATGTAGATTTGTAGTTATTACATAAAGTAGCAGTTATTATCATAATAGAGAATGAATATGACTACAGCATAATTATATGTACACATAATTTCAAAGAACTCTTATTCCTTCCATATTTTATATTTTGTCCACATATAATTATCAGGCTTGGTTATTCCAGGCACTTAATGCATAAGGACTTTAAACAACTGGGCTAACTCACAAAAATGCACATTAAATCTTTTTCCTTTGAACATGTTCATACTCATTATTTCATGTCCTTAATCTAGTTCTCCCCCTTATACTGTTATTAGCTATGGAAGTGTCCTCTCCCCTGGCTTACGCTCTGTCCTGTGGAGCCATTTCTGGTACAAGTATCACAGCCCTGTTGTATCCCACAGGGCCATGATCACTTAGGGCTCTGGGGTCTCTGGGGGATACATAATCCTTGAACTCAGTAGTGTGTAGTGATCTGGTTCTGTCAATCAGATCCAGCTAACTTGTAAGGCTCTGTCTGTTACTTTTTCCTCTTTGCTGGAGCACCCAAAATTAAGGAAGGAAATGTTTACTTATCTCACAGTTAGTGAAGGTTTCAGTGACACGTGGCAGAGGGTAACCATTCATGGCAGTGAAAAACAGCAAAGAGCAAAGGGAGGAAGGGAAAGCCTCTCTCCCCTCCTTGTATTGTACTCATCACAGGGCCGGTGTAGCACCACACCCATGGTCCCCACATTGGATCATGAATGAGTCACACACTCTCAAAGCTGCCCCAGTGACTACATGAGGCTTTGGGGGACAGTAGACACAAACCATAAGAGGCTCAACGAATAAAAGTTGCAGTTGAATCAATTACCCAAACTCATCCTCTACAGCTCAGCCAAAGAGGAACCATCTTGCTTCAGGTGAGAAACTTCTTCAACACGTGCTGGTCAAGCCAGATGCTTATGACAGCCCCGTGTGCTGGGAATTCCAAGTCAAATAAATTCCTATCAAATAGGGAGGAGCTCTCTCTGCTTTCAGCATATGAGTGCCCTAACTTATCATGGTTACCCCGTGCCTCCAGGAAGCAGGCCTGCTCGATGGTTGTCATTATTGTCCATTTCATGCAGAAGAAACCTATTGTGCAAGGCAGAGCATACGGGAGGGAAATGACCTTTAAAGATGACACAGTGCCAGATGACTGCCAGGAGGTGGGAGGAAGAACTGAGCCAAGGAGCAGTGGTGCTGCAGGGCACACAGAGCTCACTTCCAGGCCAACCCAAGTCCCTAAACATTATCAAGCCTAAAGAAGTGAAGTGGAAATTAATCTGTTGGAATTGACAGAAAAATATTTGTATTTTACTCTCAGGTCTGCCAGCGATTCTGTATGTTTTGCCATATATAATCTTTACAGTCTAATGACATACTCAGAACAGGAATGCTCATTTAAAAAATTATAAAATGATATGCAAAAAATGATAAGCAATTAGTGAGATTATTGGCTTTTTCTCTGAGCTAGACTTTTTTTAAAAAAATGAGTTTACAGTCTACTGGAGGATTCAATCATTTAACTAATTACTTAGTCAAATATTTAATTATGACTATGAAACTGTTATGAATGGGATATTCAAATTGCAACAAACATAGTTAGCAGGGTATATTCATTATTCAAAGGAAAGCTTCCATGTACATGTGACTTCCAAGCTGGTGGGTAAGGGCAAGGGATTATCCAGTGGAAGAGGAGTAGGACAGGAAAGGGCCAGTCTGACTCCCCAACGCAGGAAGAAGCATGACAAAAGCCGGTCCTGAGCAGGGCCAGCAGGCCAGCAGACCGCTGGGCCCTCTGCAAGCTGCAATCAGGGCTGTGATTCTCATTTTGATGCCAGGAGGATGCCACCAACAATTTCAGACAGTAACATCTGTATGTCAGATGTGCATGTTAAGATCATCACCATGGCTACTATATGGGGTGCAGAGAAATCTATCAAAAAAAAAAAAAAAACACCAACTGCAGGAGTTCAGAGGAGAGAAGTTTCCTGAGTTTGATTCATGTCAGAGATGAGGATGGAGCAAGATTTCACACAGTGAAGGAAAGAAATGTGTAAAGACAATGATTGTTTTTGATGAGAGAAGACATAAAAAAAAAAAAACCTTCCATTGTCTGAATTGAATAACATGAATAGTGCCGGTACTATTCATTTACAATTTTATAAAAGAGCAGAGACTGTGGAGTGGCAGGAATCAAGAATTTTTTTAGGACATGAGGAGGCTGCTGGCCTTTGTGATCTCTAAGACTGGGAGTAAACAAAGGAAGAGAGGTCTGGACTGGAGATGTAAACAGGAGAGCCCACCAACTTCACAGGGTGCTCTGTGCAGACAATACAGCGTGTCCACACTTCAAAGCCAGGAGCCAGGTGAGCCAACAAAGGAAGCACTCAGTAGCAGCCAGCAGGGCAGGAGAAAACAAGGAAGGATATTTATAGGGCTGAAAGCCATGGAAGAATTTCTTTTGGAAGAAGAAACTGCTCATCACCTATTATGAAATGCCAAAGAAGCTATTGGAGTCACCTCTTTATGTTCATCCCACATTCTGCCAAAGAGAAAATAAAGCCACAAATGGTGCACAAAAACAGAGCCCTGGCATTGAATTGGATTTGTGAGAAGGGTGAACTGCACCAACCACATCTATACAAATTTTTCAAAACGACCATATGCTTTTTGGCATCTAAATTAGCAAGAGGCAAATATGGGCAAGGTTGCAAGAAAACTAATTAAGAGTCCTTTGTTAAACTGGCTCAGTGATTTTAAAAGATAATTTAGCAAGACATTAAAAGCCTGAAAATTTGTGGATGTTCATTGGCAGAATAAGCTCACTGCTGCACTCAGATAATTCGGAAATCCCCAAATAGTACTGACCAGAAGCAAGCTTATTGGGGAGTAAGACATACAGCACCCACACTAAGGCAATATTGTGTGCAGTACAACTATCGTCATGTTGGTGGCTGTGAACAAACTGAGGCTCCGAAAGGCTAGGTCATCCAGAGTACAAGGTGGTACAACAAAATTGTAATAGGGAGCCTTTGAATGCGAGGCACCCCTTGGCCACACCCTTCTGATTGCTTTTTATCTTCTTTTTTTTCTGCCTTTCACTTAGGTAGGCACCACCTACTTCCCTCTGAAATTTTCAAGGGTTGTTTTGAAGCTCTACCCTCTATCCGATCTATTTCCCACCTTCTTTAGTGTCTGAAGCAGATCAACTGTTAAACACTTTTATTTTTATGTATTTAATACAGGGTCTGCAGGATCTTGCCACTAAGATCAGACTCCTAGTGATTGTCCAGTCTTTCAGGTTCCCAAGTGGTGGGATTACAAGCACGGGCCACCATGCCCAGCATCTGAATGTGCTCTGGGGGTGGGGCTGACATGGTATACTGGGGATCAAACCCCTGTCTCTGCCTAAGCAGGCACTTTAATCCGCTGAGCTATCCATCCAGCCCTTGTTGAACAGTTTTGATGAGTACACAAATGAATGGATCCATGAAGCTGAGATACAAGTACGTATGCAGATAAGCAAAAGTGCCACATAGCTCACGGGCAGGAAACTGCTCCCCCTGACATCTTCCAAAAGTGCCCCAACCAGGTCTACCTGTCTCATTTGGTCTCTCAGCCTGTGGCTTGAGTTCACTCTGAACACTGATTAGCACTTTTTTTTTTTAATACAGCAGATATTGTGCTAGATTCTATGAGTAGAAATATGAGATCAATATGATCCTGAATTCTGAGACCTCATAGTCTTCAGGGGAGGAAAATCTTGTAAATAAACCATTCGTTCATGTAATCTAAAAAAAGTTATATATTTCCATACAATAGACTCAGTACTACAACAAAATTATGGACAGGTGATAGGGCACAAAAACAGAAAAACGGGCTCCAAGGGGACCCAGGGTAGTGTCTGCAAAGGTGAGTTGACCAGCTCCAGAGTCCTGAACACCGTCATCTGCTGCTCAAGCATAGATTGGAGAAGGCAAGGACATCTAGGGAAGGGGAACCCTGTGGTATGTGAACCATGCATGTGTGGGGGGTGTAAGTGGGATCTGTGTGTTTTGGGGGTGCTTATGAGGATAATGCAGGAAGGATGCTCTAGAAATCAGTTGGGAAAAAAGCAGTCAGTTTCCCTATGCTCTGCTGGAATGTAAGGTCCCAGTTACTGCATCTTTACTATGACATACTCTGGGACCCACCATGTTATACTGTAGATGTGCATCTGCTTCAACCGTCTGAGGCATAGGCAAAATTGTAAAATGAAAAAGCTGACCTGGGGACCTCAGTGCCACTGCACACCATGTGACCTGCTGTCATTTAACCTGCTTTCTTTCTTTCCTCAAGCCAAAGGAAACCATGCTAGTCCCTGCCTAGATTTTTTTCCTTAATAAAGTAGTGTATTTAATCACATATGAATTATAACTTACTTACAAATTTTAAAAGCTTGAATTTCCTTTAGTAAGCTCAGCAGGGGGCTCTTTCGGAATTGAAGTGTTGTACTGACCGGCACTTGGGGTAAACGCTGGAAACAGAAGGCCAAAGTGTGTTGAGTTGGAGAAGGGTCCCACCAGCTCAGCTCCACTACAGTCAATATCAGACAGGGTTTTGAACTCACTGCTGCATCTAAACTATTTATGGACCTCATTAGATAATCTGCCAGGTTAATCTGTATGACTAAGTAGCCACAGTGTTATCTCTTTTTGATCAGTTTTGAACCCCCATATCTGATAATCTGAGCTTTGAAGATAACAATATGCAATATAATAACCATTATTGATTTACTATCATCTGGCTTTGAAATTCTGCATTATTTTTTTTTCTCTTTTGAAAGCATTCTCCTTCTACAGGACAATGTGGTGCTCACCTCTGTCATTCTAACCTGTACTGGTAGTTTTCCCTTTGGAAGTTACAACACTTTTACACAGACTCTCAGCTGATACTTGCAATATCTTGGGCAAAAGCAAAGTAGTGATTATCATACAGTTTTTAAAGATGAAAATTAAGACAAAACCAAATTTCTCATGATCAAAGAATTCTTGGAAAATCAATGCTAAAAGTCACTGTGCTAGTGTCTTAGGAGGGTCAGTATTACCCCTGCCACTTACCCTGTTTGTGTCTTTACCAACTGCTTTTATCTGAAGGTTTTTCCCAAAAGATTATGTTGCACTGTAATTGCCATGGTAGCAGTGTTCAGAGCTGGCACATCTGAGAAGTGATTAGGTCAGGTTAATCTTCAGGAAAGAATTAACATTGCCATCCTTTCTGTGGGTTCATTACCAAGAATTCCCAGTCTGTCCACCCCACCCCAGTTAAGGCTGGCGTCCAGGTGTTCCCCAAAGCCTTGTGCTGTCATGGTTGGGTGGTGCTGGGGTTACTAAATTAGTGATTACTAATGTGCTACCTGCCCTAAAGGCAAATAGACAAAGTAAAATGTAAAGGCGACAACAGAAAAAAGTTGCTCCTGCTGCTTGCAGCTTGGTGCCGTGTGCCTCTGTCTTCTGGCCACCGAGAGCGGCTCTTGCTCTGCAGTGCCATCCTGCACGGAGCCAGCTGACTACAATCTCTACCAACTGTGAGGTTTACCAAATAAACCTCCCCTCCTTTAACTTTGGGTGTTGGTTTTTTTTTGTCTCAGCAATGAAAAAGTAACCAAAACGCCTCTCTACTTCTCCCTCTTACTGAAAGCAAAGCAAATTATAAAGGATTTAAGAAAAAAAACTAAAGGGTAGATGCTGGGAAACAAGAGAGTGGCCTTTGCAGAGATGTGAGGGGGTCTGAGGGTACAGGCAGACAGGAGGAAGGGGGTACAAAGGGTTCAGACGTGGTGCATGTGTACAGCACATCCCCGTGGTGGTGAGTGCATCTCTCATTGATCTTATGCATGCACCAATAGAGGAAGAGAGGGAGGGAGGGAGGGAGGGAAAGAAGCACCTGGGCTGACCTTGGAATCAAGGAATCTTTGCTCTTTAGAAGCTGGCTGTCTCCAGCCTTGGGTTAGAGGCAGAAAGTCAACTAATGCATGTCTAAAGTCACAGGAGAATTTTTTTTCTTAAATCATTTTGCCCTAGATTTTTCACTCCCCACAATGGAAAGAAAATGTGTGATGTGGAGACCACAAGTTATACCTCTGAGAAATATCACGAGTGCTCACTCCTGGGTGTAGGGAGAAGGAGATGGAAGGCGGCAGACTTTGGCAAAGAGGGGCCAGGGTGAAATGCCAGAGGAAACCTCCCCACACCCACGTGACAGGATGTTCTCTCACATGCTCCCCAGCCACCCTGTGCCTGACTTCTAGTCTTCTCAGCCCTTTCTTCCCATTCACTCTAAGTAATTTACATCACCATGAGCAACTCCAGCCACAACCCCAAGGAATCCTCCCTGCAGCTACTTCCCCCCATCTTCTTGTGTGAAATCTCCCTTGAGTATGTTTCTCAGATCCTTCCTATGGCTGTGTTCCCAGCTTAAGACTTCAACATGCCCACTGGGATTGCTATGACAACCATAAAATTGGCTCTAGGATTTCCAGTTTTCATCCAACCAAACCTCTGACCCCCAGTGACTTTGGTTACACAGATTTTCCACTTATCTTCTTGAAAAGCTTTTGGTGGTTCTTTAATATGGATGACATAATTTGTAAAGCCCTTGTGAGTTTCCCTGTGGTTGACCACAGTCACATCTATACACACCCCCAAACCTGGGGAAAGGATTCTGACTGAAGCATGAAATGATGCAAGCTTTACTTTTTGAAAAGTCATAAGAATGATACATAGGAAGGATAGAAAGCTGTCTTCATGCTGGCAGTTTAGAAATATCTTTTCTTTTTGATAAAAGTTAGCCAATCTTAAACTGCTGTAAAGAGAAGTATCTATTCAGGGATTGGAATGGAGATGACCAGATTTTTCTTCCCTTTTGCAAAGAAGTTGGCTTGTTCAACTGTAAAACAAAATGAAACAAGTTTATTTCGCATTCAGAAACTTTCACGTTCACTTGCTTTTTGAAATTCTGAGGAGAGGATTTAGAATACTCCCAAGCATTTTTGAGGATGGAATACTATATTCTCAAAGCACTGCTTGCTTAACATCTTTCAGACCCAAAACAGAGCTTGGCAAGTGCTGATACAGGCTCCATTCACATTAAGATTCAAATTACTTCTCAGAAAACAAGATTGGTGGAGAGAGGAAGTGAAAGTGTTGTAGCCCAAAACACAGAAACCTGGATTTGGAAGCTGTGCTTGCACCCATGGGGCAGAAGCGTCACACTGTCAAAAGAGGGGGAGCAGGTGACCCCAAGACCAGAGGCTGTGTGTGCACATCCTTTATAGAAATAGTGTGAAATATGCTTGTGATTGAATGTTACTTAAAAGAATGAATTCCATGTATATGTAACACACATGCATGCACACATACATACTTACATACCAACTATTCATCTTAAATTGATCTGTTGACACTATCAGAAATAGATACATTGAACAAGGATATAAGAACTGTATTTCTAAAATATTCTTATAATCCATTAAGTTATAGTAGCTTGTATAAGAGTTGGTCATTAACAGCTAAGGCTAAAAATAAATTCACTGTCTGAATTGCATGCCAGACTTCTCTATTTTTCTCATTTTGAATGTTTATTGGTGTTGATATCACCACACAAACATACTTAGAATTTTTAACGTAAGTAGGTCAACAAATTGGACTGGATATTTGAGCATATATTTGAGAAAAACTACCTGAAACCATTCTAAAATTTAGCATTCCCATGTTAATCCCTGGTAGAAAACATGGGCATTGTGAAGTTAATTTCTGGAAAACCAAGTGAGAATAACCACCGAAACAAAAATGTCGGGTGTGCAATCAAACTTAAGAGTCAGCAGGCACAGACCTGAGCTCACTGCAGACCAGGAGAGCGGAGGAAGCAAGAGTCTTAGTTGTCGGGGAAGGGCCTGACTCAAGAGCTGTGAACTGTGCCTTCAAGCGACTTGAATAAATTCTGGCAATTTTAGGTTTTACATTTCAGAAATGCTCGGTCCTCATTATTTTCTACTTCACAGACTCTATGTGGAAAGAGTTGGTCCTGGTGACTGTCAACAAATAATTGCTGCCCCATGTTTCATTCTTTATGAAACATAAATGAGCGTAAGGCGAGAAAATTGACAGTTTTACAGAGACGAGGATCTGCTAGCCTTGTATTTGCATTTTTAAATTGCTGTTGAAGAAATGATAGTGGACCTTGTGCATTCTCCCCAAGACATTAAAGAGGACATTAGAAGGTGGGCCGGCCGCGCTGCTTCTCTGAGTCCACACATCTGTCTCTGTGTGCGCTTCCTTCCTGGCTCAGCACAAGGGAACTCAGCTTCGTGTGCAGCAAAGAAGCACTGAAACAAAGCAGCTCCAATTAAGCACTGCTCAGAGAATGACCCTTGCAACCCTCCAGTGCCTTCCGTTGCCAAAGACTTGCTTCACAGCAGCCTGTTTGCCTCTCTGCGGCATTCAAAGCTAGGGCCTGAAATGATGCCTCATTTTGGCTCCCACTGATTTTACTTTTCCTTGTGTGATTTATGAACGTTTCCTTCGGCTGGCTCAAGTTACATCTATTCCATTTGAGAAAGTCTCTGGGAGTAAGAAAAAATATATACTGAGAAGATCTCAAGGCGCAGAGACGAAAGGAAGGGACCCCCGCTCACACAGGGCTGCCACCTCCACACGTGGAGACGTGTCATTGTCCTCAGGCTCCTTGGGAAGCCCACCTCTCCAGAGGCCCAGGAGAAAAAAATTCCAAATGGAAACATAATGCTGCATGGTACTTCATTCAAAAACATCAGGAATTGATCTTAGGACCTTATGCTTGCCAGGCAGGCACTGTGCTGCTGAGCTATACACCTGACAGAAATGTTGTGACTCGTGATCACATGGATAAACGCATGCCAGGAAGTTAAATAGTACAGGTGAAAAAAAGACAGAGACTGCAATAGCAAGTAGAAACACCAACAAGACACCCAGGGTATATTTACATCTACAGGTACCGATTTGGATCATTCCCAGTATATCAGAGTCCAATCTCCAGTGCACTAGGGCTTATATGAGATAAACAAGCAGGAACTACAGAGGGGGAGTGGCTTGTCAACCGGGGACTGATTTACACAATGTGCATTGTACTGACCAGTTAGGCTTCACAGTAACCAGCAGCGTCTAAGAGACAGAAATAACTGGAATTAGAACAGGAACCATTACCTGAGCAGCTAACAAACAGAAGTGTACTGACTGTGGTGGCATTTTCTGTTATAAGACCACATGATCAGTACACTGAGACGAGGAGGGGAGATCATCGAGCAGCTAGGCTAGAAGGTGACAGAGAGGGGAGTCAGTGAGATGTGTACAAAGGGCGTAACATTTCACTAGGCAGGAGGGGTAAGATCAAAGTGTCTATTATAGAAGTTAGAGTTAATACTATATTCCTGAGCAATATGTTCAAAAATTGGTGTAGTACCAACAATGATTGCTGGGTGAAGGAATGTACCCGGCAATTAGCTTGATCAAGTCTTTGAGCAGTGTACATGTACTTCAAGACAGTGTGTCATACATGATCCACAGTGTTTGTTGCTAGTTAAAAAAACTATATTTAAAATAATTTGAACTTCCATAAAGATACACACAGACAGACAAGGGCATGCAGTAAGAAAAGCAAAATTTGGAGTCATGCTTTGACAAGTCAAGAAGTGACAAAGGTCATCGGCACCACCAGCGATGGAAGGGTATTGCCCGGGCTGGAGCGGCCATCAGCTGGGCCTTTGGAGAAAGTGAAAGTGCGCTTCTACTTCCCAGAAGCTTAGAAAACACATGGCGAGTACCCAGCTTGGGAAATCTTATTACAAGAGCCCGAGGGAGCTAACACAGAAATGCTTTTGTTCTGCTAACAACATACTCCTGCCAGGTTTTGCTTTAGCTGTTAAGCGCATAATACCAGGCCCTGTGGTAACTCAGCCTCCAAATCCCCTGCCTCTGACTTACTTGAGAAGGGACAGGGAGACAGTCGTGGTCCGTGGAAGGGAGGCTGTGAAAGGAAGGTTACTGCAGCTGGCTCTGGGGTGCAGGTTCTCACATTCACCCAGTGCATCTCCCGTTTCCTTTTTCCCTTTAGAGGTTGATCAAAAATCAAGTCTTTATTCTGTTCCTAGTGGTGCCCCACCATTCAGGCTGCCACAGCCTGATGTGGCGAGGCAAGTCTTGCTTCTCTACCTGTACAGGTCTTTCTTGCAGACGTGCTGTCTCGAACTCTTCCTTCATTCCTGAAACTCAGTGATGATGCACGATTCACCTGATGCATGGAGAGAGAGGGAACTCTTATGTCAGAATGGGGCTGCCCTTCCCACTCCTGGGTGGGAATACTGGGCTGAAGCCACCAACCTCCACTAGTTCAGACCTCCCTGTCTGCTCCACCAAGTCACCCAGAGGGAAGTTTTATAAAACAAGGGTAGAGGAGAAAGCAAAGGTTGTCAACCTGGATTTGCAGCCTGTAGGAAGAACAAGAGGAAGAATCCATCAGTCAACTTTCCAAGAAGCTATAATCCTGAAAAAGTTAGCCCACCAGATACAAGGGAAGACAGAGTCTGATGGGAGGAAAGAATGAGCACAGTTAGGATGAGCAGGGCCCAAGAGGGAGCCATGTGGACAGGGAACAACAAAGTCCTGGAGCTAAGACTGCCTCACTGAAGCCTCCCAAACTTCTAAGGGCTGAGTGCTGCACCCCAAGGCCATCACACCCCCATGTGCCATCACTGCTGTGCGTGAGGGGTCTTCTGCTCATGCTGTATACCAAGGGAAAACAAAGCAAAGACACAAACTCCAGAGTAATGAACATTGTCATCTTTTTCAGGCTTATGCAGAATGTCATGCCTAAGCAGAAAGTCACAGGCCAAACTCAAGGAAATGCTAACTTAGAATTCTAATAGAGGGTGGGGTAGGTTATTGAGATGTAACAAAATTAAAGTTTTCTTTCCATAATTTTCACATTGTCCAGCAAGCACTTGGGAAAAGCTAAAATAGCATTTTTATTATTAGCAAAAGCCAGAAAAGGAAGGCTATCTTTCAGCTGGGTCAGAGGCACAGCAAAAGTGCACTTGCATCCAGAGTCCAATGCAAATGTAACTGGCAAAATCCACCTGAAAGGTCTGTTTCTTGTCAACAAAAAATGAATCAAGGAAAAGGTGGGGCTCATCTTAGAAATGGAACTTAAGTAATCTTTTTCGGTGAATACAAAGGAAAAAAGGGGAAAGCCCAACAATTCCTTCACTGGTGATGGTAGAAGAGAGAAAAGAAAGTTATCGTACTTATGCTTCAATGTGTCAAACTGATTGGGTTAAAAGTCAGTCAGAGCATTAAAGACGCCGCCTCCCTGGTGTGCTGGAGGGCCCTGGAGCACGCTTATGGCCCCAGGACTCTGGGGCCTACATCTGAAACCATGCCTCTTTCTCTCCAGCCCTGGCCCCGGCTCTGCACCTAACCACCAGCATCTCATCATCTGCATTCTACCACACCTCCCACAGTCATGCCTTTTGCCTCAGAGCCAGCTGACTATGGACAGAACATCCTGCGACTGTGAGCCAAACAAAACAGTTTCCGCTTTCAGTTGTGAGTGTTGGCTACCATGCTCCAGGGAAGGGAAAGCTGAAAGCATGAAAGTTAGTGGGTTGCTTGTAGGAAAAATGGATTCACCTTGATGCCCTAATGTCAGGGGAAATAAGTCCTCCCTCACACAAGCTTGAACATCGTGTGGTTTTTCTTACTTGAGAGAGCCTAAAAACATGGCAAGATAAAAGACAGGTGATGAGAAGCAGAGACTTGGCTCTTTCTCAAATGGGAAGACAACCAGGAGGTGAAGGGGGAGGATGAGGAGAGGAAAAAGTAGGAATGGAGACATGTTGCATACATGTACCATCACAAGCAATGTCAACATTATGAACCACAAATAAGCACCAATAGAAAATTTAAAGGAAAATTAGTGGAAAGTGGGTGAGAAGCTATATATTCCTGATCTCCTCTCTTAGCACCAAAGTCAATGAAACATGTCACGTTAAGTTAAGAAGAGAAATCACTGAAACAAGAGGTACTGTTTTTCGTGGTGTTTTCCTTGGAAGCAGAGAAGACAGTTTCCTGTAACGTGAATAGCCCTGGAGTGAAGGAAATGTGGCTTTACTTTTCCCCTGGTGGGTTGTGTTAGATGCTGATTCAAGATTGCTAGAGCTGGCAGGGTGCTGTAGGTGGAGATGGCTGTGAAGAGTCATGACTGATCCTTCACCTGAAATCTGCAGTGTAGACTTAGGTTAGAGAACAAGCAGAAGTTGAATCTGCACCTGAGAGGAGAGTGCTCTGGTGGTGTGTCCATAGGAAATACCCTTGACTACTCGAGGCATAACTGAAAACAAGACATCCCTGATGAAATCTGAGGGTACCAGCCAAACATTCAAACAGAAGGAATGAGCGGCCTGGAAATGGCTCAGTGGAATAAACACTTCCCTGGCAAGCACAAGGGTCTGAGTTCAATCCCCGGTTCTGAAAAAAAAAAAAAAAAAAAAAAAATGCAAGATAGCAAACAATGATAGCAAACAGAAGGAAGGGTAGGGCCCTCACTGCAGAGATTAGAGCTGCCCAGGCCAGCACAGCCCTGGAGACAGAGAGCTGGCAGGCTCGCGTGTGTTACCTGGGTGCTGCTGGCGGCCCAGGCAGCTCCCCTGACATAAACCTTGTCCAGAAGCCTGCAGAATTCAGCATATCACATGGCTGAATTTAGGGTTACGGATTATTTACCTACTTGGTTTTCTTTCCCTTTGCCATGGTGCACATCTGAGGTAACAACCAAGGAGGGCCTGTGGTGCCTAAATATTCAGAGTGAATCTAGAGTCATTCAAAAGCAGCATGGCATACTGCCAGAGCAGCAAACACCTCATTCCCTGTGTTATTACAGGTTCTTTAATTCTTCAGGAATATCCAGTGACAGTGACCACTTACAGATTGCACTCCCTCCTCTCAGGAAACTAACAAACCAAAAATAAAGGTGAGACGAGAAAGCTGCTGCAGGCACGAATTCAACTTCCAATTGCCATATGGAGGGGGTAGGAAGATAAAGGAACACCTCCACACTTCATCTGAAATGTTACTCTTAATTGCTGCGGGATTGAAACCATGTTAACCAGCATTTTATACAAAACACGCTGCTCACAACGAAGAGCTGCTGCTACCAAAGGGCAGCTCAAGTTTCTGGAAGTTATCAGTTCCTGGAGGGCAAGTGATTGCTAAACGCAGTGCCCAATTTCAATAGCCCATATAATTTTAGAGAAAGAGATCATCCGAAATTGAAAGGAGTACAACATGACCTCTGTGCAAGACTCAGCAATAATTTATAAGAGTCTTTCTCATAAACGCGAACTGGTGGTAGAAGCAAAAATCCATTAATTAAATAAGTAGAGGGAATGAGCATCCTACAGGCAAATCCCTGTGCTTCCAACCAGATGATTTGCGTTCAGTAGATTACAGCTGATTGGCACAGTGCAAGGACGAGCATATCAAAGGACACAACAATCTGAAACATTTAACAACTATTTATTCTGTTACGGGGTCATGACAGGAAAAAAATAGAGCTTTCTTTCCTACGATCTCAGGTGATGCCCCCTGCAGGCCAACTTGGCCACTCAAATGTTTCCTCTTAAGGCAGCGAAAGTAATAATGTTAAAGTTACAAATTTCAAATTACATGGTAACATAAATCTGGGATAAAAATAACATAGAAATATGCAATCCAGTGAGAATAAATTTTATTTACTAGAAATGTACTTTTTGAACATGTACAAAATAGAAGCCTCACCAGAGTTCTAGGCATTTCTTTTTTACAAAACCACGCAGAGACAACTCAAATGACCACATTTTCCTGAGCAGTAGTGTCCTGTTCTACTGGAGGAGCCAAAATGTCGCATCAAATGTCACACTAATTACCTGTAAAACAAATGGGTGTTACCATGATTCTATTTTTCTTCAAAGGAAAAATATGTCTTTTTTCCAGTGTATACATACTTCAGAATTAGCTACTTTGCCATACTTACTAATTTGTCATCTTCAAACAAGATGGATATAGGTGGCTGAAAATTAAAGGTTTTAAATTTAAACCCTAATTGAGCAATCAGTCAGAATTCTCACATAAATTAATAAATACAAAAATGAAAGCACACTGTAAAGTTTCACTTATAAAGTAGCCTTATTCTTCAGAATTTTCAGTTTTAAGCTCCAGTATTCTCTGTGTCTGTACTGAGCTAATTTCAGAAACAATCAGCTGCTTGCTAGTCCCTCCGTGTGCCTGAAAATATCTGTAGGTGTCATAAACAAAAAGAGAAAGTTCCTATATTAAGCCCACACCTTCCTGCAAAGTGAATTAGATCAGAAGATGAAATCAAAATTCCCAATAAGTATTTGCTGCAGTCGAGTTATTGAAACATTTATTGGTTTTGAAGCAAAGGATTCAACACAAACAAAAGAGGCCAGAACTCTGAAATCAGGTTGTTTTGTTGGTTGCTTGTGTTTCTTTACAACTAACAACCATCCACAAGCTTTCTTCGTTAATTGTCTGAGAAGAGAAAGAAGATTTTAGGGAAAAAATCTCTCAGCTTACAAAGGAAGCCCCTCACCCCATTACACTGAAAATTAAAATAACCCATGTCACAAGATCAGACACCTCGGCTACATCACGTGTGGATCCTGAGAACTGCTGTAGCGTGAGCTCTCTGCTCCTGCCAAAGAAAATTTCAGAACCAAGGAAATCTATGACCTTTTATTTCCTTTTTCTCTAATTTATCTTTATTCAAAGTTGTTACAAAATTGACCAATTGGAGTCAGAAGACAACTAAATACACTTCTGAATATTTAGGAGCTCTAAGTCAACTTAACAAAATTACTAAAAATGAATAGAGAAAAACAGCAAACCAAAGAGATTATTTGCAACTAAACATGCCCAAAAGTCACTTTAAGAAATGAGTCTCAAACAAAGAAATGGGTGAACTTGATTTTAAATCATCAGCATAAGGGAAGAAAATCCCTGAAGCCACTGGAGTGAAATGGGAGATTAACCCATTAAGTTCTTGAGGGTTAACCGAGAAGGAAGGAAGATGTGGCTGCCAGAGGCAGGAGGCAGTCTGTGTTCGCCACCTCAACCTCCACATCAGGTGCTGTGAGCCACCCCTCTGGGGAAACTCCAGACCTAGGAAGCGCTGAGAAAAGACACGTGTGCACTTGGAAGAAGGAAGCTAAGTCTGTCATGGTCTCTCTTTTTGCAGCAAATATTAAATAACTAAATTTACTTGAAAAACTCAATCTAGGAGTTTCTTAGTCACACTCTTCCAGGGAAAGAAGGCAAAGTTAAATTTGTTATGAACCTTTGTGCTCGGGAGGGCAGAGGTGGCAAGGACCCTCGGCTTCAGGCCAGGAGCCCTGTATGGACGCACAGCTTCCTGCATGCAGTGCTCATACGACCTGGGGTCAGGGTTTGCTCAGCTGGGCTTCTCCTCATGCACTAGACACCTTTAAAATGAAGCAACTTCCTGAGAGAATTTTAGGGGCACAATATTAGATTTTTTGTGTGAAATTGTCTGCACAATGCTTAGCACCTAATATGCATACTTGTTCCTATTAGGATAAACAATCAATGGATAGCTGAGACTACAATCACTGCCTACTCAAATACTATGAACATAAAGATACAGATCTAAAGCCACTGAGGCTTTTCTTATAAATGCATCTGTTGTAGTTTTCTGCACTACATCCTTCCGGATACAGCAACAGTAACAACAGCACTAATCACCTCATAAAGGTGATAGCTAGTGCTTATTGAATATTAGCTCTATAGTCAAGATCCTTCAAAGAGTTCTAATAACTTAAGATACAAAATCTGACAACTGTCTTAGGAGGTAGATACTACTCTTTTCTCCATCTGAGAAGACAGGGCACAGCAGCAAGCACTACTTAGCCGAGGCCATAGGGCTTAGTCAAAAAAAAAAAAAGGCCTGGAGGTAGATCCATGCAAAGCAGAGCAATTAGCTTGCATGTGGCAGAATAGCCCACCTTAATTTTGATGGATACAGGTGAACGAAGGTAAGTCCCCAGAATGCACTTCAATAAGTATTTTTCAGAGAAAGATCAGAAAATATCCTTATCTCTGGCCAGTGTTAGCAGAAAATGTGACAGTTTCTGTCACACGTGTCATTTATTTATGAATGGTGGCTTTACTGTTTCAAGATGGTGTGTGACATTAGATAGCCTGAGGGTCCTGCTCCAGAGCAACCAGGGAGCCATGAGTCCAGGACTCCTCCCTCACCCAAAGAAGCCCTTTCTGGATTCTGCTTATTACCAGCATGATGTGCAATGTTGACGTGACTGTTTTGTCAGAGTTGGAAAGCTTCTGTGCTGTCAGCCAGGGCTGCAGCAGTGTGGAGACTACTGCTTGAGGAGACGTTGTAATCACCTTACAGCTCTCCAAAATCATGCATGTACCTGTGGTCTGTGTTGGGGGAGGAAATTAAAAGACAAAACACAGCCCTGTTGTATGTTTACACTGTGTTGCTAAGCAACAACAACCTAGCTGTAAACAACAAAGGCTGTCTCAAGTCAGTGGAAAAGCTTGTTCCTGAGATTCCTAGAAAAGAGGTGGATTTCTGGATGGAGACCAGCCCCAGGGAGCTGGCAGCCGTGACTCCATGGCCTTCACTTTGGAAACTTGGCACGGACCAGGAATTTAGGGCTAGAAGCCACACTCACTTACCAAATCCCTCACAGAGGGCATCAGTTGAACCCACCTGCTGATATGGCACACTGATGCAAAAGAAAGAAGAGAGTTCTGCAGCTGAGGAGCTCTGCGGTCACCCTGCGTTCTCTCTGGAGTGGAGGGCCTCATCTCTGAAAGCGCATGGCTTTTTTGCTATCTGTCAGGCAGGTGGGTGAGGGTGGCATGGTGTACATGGGGGAAAACAAATGCTGTAGCCCTCCCAGGCACAGAGGCCTCCAGGAGCAATGCACAGAGCGAACACGTGTGAGTGCAGAGCTGGCCCCTTTACTGCTGGGAGTATTTGTTTCCATGTAACTAGCTTGACACAGCTCAGTGAATAGGGGAAAGGAGACGCCGGGGACAGGATTTGGCAAGGACTTTGTTTTTCAGGAGAGAGCAGCATATCGGTTTCCCATGGCACCTGTGATCTGCACCAGAGAGCTATCGTTTGCCCTGGTAAAACACTTACTTCATTCAGAAAAATATCTCTCTGAGATCTTTATGAAGCTGGAAGGAGATCAAGAAATGGAGGAAGAGATGGGAAAGAGGGAAGGGGTGGAAAGAGAGATGAAGAGATGTGCGGGAGCCCCACAGGAGGGCTGCAAGCTTCCTATGCTGTGAATATGTGTGAAGAACTCCATAGAGGGGAGGGGAGGGAGAGAGGAGGAAAGGAACAAGAAAGGAGCTGGGGCGCTGCAGCATGCCTGTTGCAAAGTGCTGAAGGCTGAAGGCCTGACCGCCGCAAAAATAAAGACCGTCTACCCGAACGGTGCAATAAACATCGACTACTCAAGAATGGCCGTGCTGAAAAGAGGTTTGTTTGCATCACTTTTTTTTTTTTTTTTTTTTTTTTTTGGTGGAACCAGGCACATGGCGGCAGCACGGGCCCCTTACAGTCATCTTGGGGAGCAGGAGCCTCTACAAACCACAGGTTATTTTTGTTTTTAAAAAACAGTATAAAAATTTAGAAATGATATAGAAGTTCACCAAACAAAATAAGAGGAATTCAACAATGGCTGCTATAGTGAGCTTGCTGTCTCCAATTTAGTAGTTCAGATTACCAGATACAGACATGCAAAATTGGTCAAAAAATTAAAAAGAAGTAAACGAAATTTAAGCATCAACTATTCCTTCGAATACACCAGTAGAAATCAGAAGTACAGTTATGTAAGCCATCTTGTGTATATACACATGTATTCTTCCCTTGCTTCTTTCTTTTCCCGTTTCCATCCTCTAGCTTATTTCTTTTTTATGCCCTCTTCTCCCCTCCCCTTCCCCTCACCCTCCCTCCCTCCTCCATTGCCTTCTCCCCCATTTTTCATTCTTCCTGGTTTTATTAGCCTTAGCTCCTGTTTCAGGGTACAGCGTCTGCATTCACTGGGCTGTTGGGTTCCCACAGCCAGCACGCCTTTGTCCTGCTTCTCCCCTCCTCCTCCCCGCCTTTGTGCCCTTGGGCCCCTTCCCAGCCTCAGGAGCCCTCCCCTGTCCCCTTCTGTCCATCCTTCGTCATTCCCTGCGTGCTTTGCTGCACTCCAACGAGAGACACCGCACGGTGTCCAAGCCTGAGTGTCTGGTTCACTTTCAGTGCCGTATTTTCCAGGAGCTTCCATTTTCCTGCAAAAGTCTTCAGTGTCGTTCTGTGCAGCTGAGTGGTACTGCATTATGGAGCGACATGTGTGAAGCTTGCTTCATCTGGTCATCTGTGCTGGGTAGGCCGGCTGCTTCCCAGATTTACAAACTGTGCTGTTATAAACGTTAGAATGTGCGTATCGCTGGAGTATGACTGTGGAAGCTCTTTGGGGAAGATGCCTGCAGGAGACAGCTGGGTCACGTGGGGCTAGGTCATGAGGGAGTGAGTCACACGAGGGTGGATCATGTGGGGTTTCTAATTCCAGTTCCTTAAGAACTCTCCATATGATATCTCTCTCTCTCTCTCTCTCTGTCTCTCTGTGTCTCCCTGTCTGTCTCTCTCTGTCTCTCTCTCTGTGTCTCTCTGTGTCTGTCTGTGTCTCTCTGTGTGTCTCTCTCTCTGTCTCTGTCTCTCTCTGTCTCTCTCTCTCTCTCTCTCTCTCTCTGTATTTTGCATAGGTCTTTCTACACAGCTCCAAGTCATAGCTGTCCTGTTTTTGGCCTCCCCAGCAAAGGGATCACAGCCGTGCACCACCAAGCTGAGACCCATTCACCTACTCAGCACATCCAAGATTGGGTGGAAAGGTATGTGGCGCTGGGGATCGAACCCCTCCGTGAGATTTCTGTGATGGTTGTACCAGTTCACATTCCCACCAACAATACAGAAAGTCTCCATTTTCCCCACAGCCACACAAGCAACTTTTATTATTTGATTTCCAAATGATGGCCATTCTTTGAGGAGTAACATGGAATCTTGGTCTTGTTTTAGTTTGCATTTCTCTAATGACTAGAGGCATTAAACATTTTTTGTTTATTTGTTGATCATTTTTACTTCCGTGAAGTTGTTTGCCCACCTCTTGACTAGGTTTTTGATTTTAGATTATTTATTTTTTTATTCTACACTGTAATCCTCTGTCTGAGGAGTAGCTGGCAAAATCTTTCCCATTCTGTAGGTTGTCCCTTCACTCTACTGATTGATTCTTTAGCTGTATCCAAGCTTCTCATTCAGATATACACTCATTTGTTGATTCTTGCTGCTATTTCTTATAAAATTGAGGTCCTGTTTAGAAAACCTTTTCCTATACCTATGTCTTCAAGGGTTTTACCTAGTTTATCTTCCAGTAGGTTTAGTGTTTCTGTTTCAATGCTTAGGGCTTTGGTCTATTTTTATTTTAATTAAGTATAAGGGGAGAAACATAGGTCCCATCTTCTGGAAACCACAGTTTTTCCCAGCACCACTTGGTGGGTAGTCTGTGTTGTCCGCAACATATGCCCTTTGGCTCCTTTGTCAAAAGTCAAATAGCTGAGAGTGTCGGGATGCTTCTGTGTCCCCTAGTTCTGTTCTGTTGACCCATGCACCTGTGTTTGTTCCAGTACCATGCCATTCTCATCACTACTGCTTTGTAATATAGCTTGCAGTCAGGCACTGAGAATCCTCCTGCTTCACTCTTGTAGCTCCAAATTGCTTTTTCTATTCTGGGTCTTTTCTGGTCCAGGACATTGGAATTATATAGTTATAAATTAGGATTGCTTGCTCTAGTTCTGTGAAGTATGCTGTTGGAATTTTGACTGGAATTTCATTGAATCTGGGTAACAGTTAGAAGTACTACCATTTTTACAATATTGGTTCTGTCTACCCAGGAGAGGAGGTATCTTTCCATTTCTTTTGATGTCATCATCAGCTGAAAAGGAGATAGTTATATCCTCAGATCTAGGAGGATAACAGAAAGCAACTGGTTGAAGTCACAACTTCTATAAGAATTTTGTATAGATGATTATAAAACAACAGATGTATATACAATCCCAACAGCTACATATTTGCCTGTCATCATGTATATTGCAATACATATTCCAATGTATATTCATATACATTTATTTCCTTACCAAGAAGAAAAGAATATGACTGTTAATAAGTGTTTTGATTTACCTATAAGGGACTTCAGAGTCTCCTATAGACCCTGAGAACTTCTCTTTTAAACCCAATTCTGTTCTTAAAACACAGTACTTACTGCAGGAATGGCTGTCATCTTAGGACTGACACTGTTTGCAAAAGTCCTGTTCTATTTCCCAAAGTTCATTTCACATATAAGCTAATCGATGGATTGCACTAAGACACGGCTTATCTCTAAGGTACTTTGCAAAATATGAGTTGCCTTTTTATTTCAATGAAATTCTGTGTACTGCAGACACCTCTCTACTGAGCACATAATCTTCAGGACATTTCTTCCATAATTGCAATTCTTTTCTGATATTTCATTGTTGGAAGAAGTCTATCCCACCCAGTGACAGCAGGTCCATACCTGATATGGTTCACATTGAAAATCAATCTTCCCTTCCTCATAATCCACCAAGACAGCATTTCTGGCACCAAGCTAGTGAGCACCTCTGTAATTCTTACCTCCATAACTCAAGGGCTTTCAGCTTGGGAAACTGAAGCCTGCCAAGATGTGGGCTACACTGACAGCAGAAGGATTTTCAATCTCAAAATACTAAAAAAAATCATTCTGAAAATCAAATCTGTAGGAGGAAATAGTTAAGCTGTATCTATATATTTGACCACCAACAGTGTCATCTTGAAATGAGGAAAGACAGATGATGAAGAAATATTGCACATACTCTTTAGTACAAGAACTCATAAAACACCCATGGATTCATGACAGAGGAAATCCCCTCCACTTCATTTTAAAGTAAATATAAGTGTCAGCTTCTTTAAAACAGAGCTGACATGTGGAGCTATGCACAGCCTTATATGCATGCATTCCTACATCTAGACAAATTGGCTGCTTCCAGAGATGATCAGAACTGACTGGCACAGGCTGAGCCTTGACTGCCCACGAAGTCTGGCAGAGTGTTCTGGAAAGAAAGTTCCACTTCAGCCTAGAGTGTTTGGGGTGAGAGATTCAAATGGCGATTCACACAGAAGCCTAGTTTATTTTTTAAATTGTATTTTGTTTTGAAAAATAAAAGCAAAGCAAGCACAAAAATCAGAAACAAAGAAACAGGGCAACATGCAACAATACATATGCTACAGAATTTCAAAACAAGAATACCTGATTAACAATGGCTGATGTGTTATCTATTTCATTGTCAAATCTGTTGCTCAGGTTAACAGATATAGTTATGTAAGATTGGATGTATGGTTGGATATTACCACTTGAGAAGTGTAGTTTAGAATCCCACTTGATGAGTGGTCCTGATCCCACGTGGCTCCCCCCCCCCACTGCTGCTGCCCGACACAGGAAGAAGATGCTGGTTGAGCAAGGGATGTGACAGTGAGGGAAAGGTTCCAGGCAGGGCTCAGTGGGCCACAAATTCTACCTCACAATTGGGTACATAAGGTTGGCATACTGATCCTTGATCCCCTTTCCTGTCCTGACTCCTTCTGCAGTGCTGTCCATAGGGTTCTTACCATCACAGGAAAGATATAAGCAACACCCTACCCATTGGACCTTTCTGTGAATATCCCCAAGAAATCACCTCTAGATGTTTCTCAATCTAAAGTAGTTTGTGATTTAGTCATGTTAATAGCACTTAATTATTTGGGGAAACATTTAATAAAAGATGAGGTTCTTAAAGTGGGTATTACTACTATAAACATAAATAATAGTTATGTCATCCATATATGCAAATAACTGACACTTGTATAACTCTAACCACAATTAGCAAAACCCAAAGCACAAACAGACACATACCAGAGATACACTAAGTTCTCAGATGTTCTGCTCACACTATTTTGAACCAATTGTCTGTGGGTTTTCAGTTTCAAATATCCAGTAGGTAGCTGAAAATCTAGGCAATGTAATCTTTAGTGTATGTGCAGAGACTGGCTTGGCATCAGTACTGAGATGGAATTTGTAGCTGGAACAGTTTTCAAGAGACTCCAGAAAGTGGCCTTTGGAGGCAACAGCATTTTAATTTCACCTTCATTTTTGTGACACCATCTTAATTGCTTAATACCATACTGAGGCAAATTTATGTCTCAAAAAATAAAAAAAAAAGCAAGACCTAAAATCAAATGATTTAGTATGAACTTGCTGAAAACACAGTTCCTATATGACATTAAATAGATGTTTCAAATCTGTTGAATTTGGCCACCGTACAAATCAAGCCTATGCGTCTGAGGACGCTCCTAAGGAGTGTCTGCTCAGTGCCCCCGCTGAATCCTGTGCATGCTGAACCAAAGCATTGCGTCATGACTCACGAAAATGGACAAATACTGCATGTCAATCAAATAGCTTTCAATGAACTGGGTCTCCTGAGGTTGACAGTGCTGAAGCACTATTTAAATGGTTTTATTTTTAGTAGTGGTACTATTTCTGCATCAATATTTCATCAACATTATTCACTGTGTTTTCACCTAAAAAAATCTTAATATAGTATTTAAATAACACAGCTAACTTTCTCCATTAGAAAGACACAGCTGGTCTGTGATCCCTACGCGTGATTTCCACATCCCTAGACCCTACAGGCAGAGCTCACGTAGAGAGGCCCATCGCCTCATAGGCCCACACATTTTCCTTGGAAGACCCTTCCATCCATGGCTATGGATGACGCATTCTGAGAAAGGGGCATCTGGTTTTGTCACTGCTGAGCATCAGTCCCATGGTGGGAGACTTTGACAGAATCGAGAAAGCTAGGGAATGCAACATGCCCAAGGCTGCTGCAGAGGTAGCATGGCATACTATTTCTTTTTTTTAAAAAATCTTATTTATTTATTTACTGATTTATCTGGTACAGGGTCTCACTACACAGCAGGAAGATTGTAGTGATAACTCCTGTCTCAGCCTCCCCGGTGCTGGGATTACTGGTGTGCATCACCACACCTGGACTCAGTGGCTGGCTGGCCATCCCCAGGTGGGGTGGGCATGGCAGACAGCACTGGGGATCAAACTGGGGTCGGTGCACTTGCCAGGTGCCTAGACCACTAATCTATCTCCCCAGCCCAGCGTACTCTTTCATGGTAACTTTTTTCTACGAGTAGAAGCAATGTATGCCCAGATTTTGATTAAAATGAGAGCAAACATATAAACTAATAAAATACCACTAAGAACCACTAGCACTGCCATCATGGTGAGGCTTTATGAGTGCACTGCATTCTGTTTGAGCTCTACTTTTCCATGACTGCCAGCATGGTGTTTGTCCACACCAAAGACCCCTGAGAAATATGCTACACCTGGCTTTGTTATGCTGTGACATCCCCCAGAACCAGGTGCACAGCTGTAATCCAATGTTGGGGAGGCTGAGACTGCAGGATCACTGCAAGTCTGAGCTGCATAGTGAGACCCTGGACCCAAGTCTCCCATCATGGGACTGACAGCATTGTCAGCTCTCCTCTAACCTTGGGTGCCTACTGCAGTTATCCATGCTTCCTTGTCAATCAAAAGGACATGGCTCATGTAGTGTAAGGCTGCCCTAAGTTTACTCCAGAGGTTATGGCAACACATCTTTAACTATGTAGACATGCATACATCATTATTTCCTTTGATCTTTTTCGTATCACAACTAATATCTTGAGTTATATTTATTATTCATCATTTTATTGTCAAAGCTAGAAAACTGAGTATATGCTATCAGATAACAGAAAAGAATAGACTCTTATCTATGATTTAGAAAATATTTTTTGTGCACCTGAATATAAAAGGATTGGGCAACTAGATTTTTCTATTGGACTAAGTCTCCAGAGAAAATGGAAGCCTAAAACAATTTCTTCACTCTTGTGCAAAAAAAAAAATGGTTATTTTAAAAAAAGCATAATTCACTGTAAAAAAGATAATGGAAATTATTCATTAAGAGGATATGACATAACATATTTATAGATGCCTCCTACTTGAATTTTTTTTCTAATTCACTCAAGTATACTTTGAAGACAAAGTATTATTGTATTCCTATAGCCTTTCTTTTAAGAAACAAGTGAATTAAATTTCTATTATTCACAGATATCTTTCCAGCCTGGAAAACAGCACCATGCTTGCTGACCTGAAATGAACACTTCATGTACAGGAGCTTTATTCTCATGTTGGTATCCTGATCCTTCCTGCTTTCAGAGTCAACTTCTGGGAGACTTTACAAGTGAAAAGCCACACTGCACCATTTTAATTGGACCAAGAATTCAAGCCATGGGTAAGGGAGGTAACGCAGCAGTGTAAGCGTTTGCCTGGCAAGCTTAAGGACACAGGTTCAATCACTAGCACCACAAGCCGTGCTGACCCCAGAACCCAAGGAGCACCGAGTCAGCCCCTGGAACCAGGCATTGTGGTGCATACCTGTAATCCAACACTGGGGAGGCTGACACTGGAGGATCACTGAAAGTCTGAGCTACATAGAGAGACCCTGTACCAAATAACTAAATAAATAAAGGAAGTTGTAAAACTAAATTTAAAAAAGAAAAGAAAAGAATATAAGGCATTTGGGTAGACTGACAAAATAAGATTACATGGTCCTGATGAAATAAAAACTAAAGACAGAAAAAATATCCGTGGGTAGAGAAAAGATGAGAAAAAAAAAAAAAAACATTTGATAATAGAGATATTAGATGTTGCTTCTGAATCCACCTTAGGTTAGGTTTTACAGAGTTGCAGTGCATGTGTGGGTCATTATGCTGATATCATTTCATGCAAAAAGTTGCAAGAATAACAGGAGGAAACCCTTAAAGCTTGCACCCATACTCAACAATTATTTCCTTTACTTCTGATCAACTTGTTCTTTCAGCCTATCCTTCCTTCTCCATCTCCCCTAATCGCTCTCCCACTGCAGACATAGCACACACATGTATAGACACAGACACACACGCACGCATGTGTGCAGGTGACTTCTTGTGAATTCTTGGAACTATGTCAGAAATATGACACCTTTTTACTCTACATCTTCCAATGTGAATTTTATAAGAACAATAAAATTCTCTTAACCATAATTCATTATGCAAATATAACATTGATACAGTATCATGATTTAATCCACAACCCATTATCAGATGTTACTAGTTGAACTGATAATACCCTCTATATTTAGCATTTTTTCACCTGCCCATGATACACCAAAATTCACTTTAAATGGTATGACTTCTTTAGTCTGAAGGAGTTCTCAACATTTTATTATCTTTCTTGAACTTGATTTTTTTGACAAGTAGCAACTGTTTGATAAAATTGCTATCTGATACTTCTTCTAGTGAACAAGTTATAGATCCCAGCAGGATGCTACATCTCTTGGTGGTTGCCCCAAAATTATTGACATCAAAGTTAATCGGTTAGATACACGTTCTGCCTGATGTCTCCACTGTAAAGAATCTATTTTCAAATTTTAATTAATAAGTAATTTTAGTAGATTTGCTGCCAAAGTGAGCACTTAATAAGTAATTTTAATGGGGATATTTTGAGATCTAATTCCTGATTATACTCCTATAATTCTGAATAGTTGTTTTCTAGCACAATTTTTCCTTCTATGTGGATTAGCCAGCACTCTACTATGAAAAAGGTTTTCTTTCTACCCCTTCACTTAACTCCTTGATTTGTAGTATAGCAGCTTCCATGCATTCCATGATATACAGTTCTTCCTGTCCCTGTTTTACCCTGAAGTAGCACATAATTGCCCAGTGAGAGACCCATGGAGCTGGGTCCTTTTACATTTTGTGTTTTATCTGAATTCTTTGTACATTTCATGGATTTTGGATGCATGACATTGTAGGATTGTTTGCAGTGTCTCTGCCTCAGCCGTAGAATCAGTATCCACTCCGAAGAGCTGTGACTTGTTCAGGCAGAGAATGGCCTTTGAATAGTAAGAGGTGTGCGTTCAGTGTGCCTGATGCACTGGTGCACCCATGAATCTAAAGTGATCCTTTCAGATCCCGTTATTCAGATCCATTTGTTAATTTGCATAAATCTAGAGACAAAAATACTAAAAAAATTGGTTTTCAGGTTTGTGAACTCATACAACTGATTTAAGTATCTAAATTGCATCCAATGTGAATATAGAGTCATATATACCAGGAGTTTTCATCTAGATACAAGAAAATTTCCTCCTCAAAATTTTATTATATTTTTACGCACTTGGTACAGGGTCTTTCTGTGTAGCTTGGACACTGATCATGCTGTTTTGTTTTGTTCCTTAATAATTTTATTGAGAAACAAATAGCAATGAGACAGTTTCAAACCTGATTAGTAAGACAGTTTCAATAATTAATACATTGCATATTGTCATCTTCATAGCGGTTATTCATTATAAAGATGGAGACATGATACCCTGCCCACAAGCGCTATTAGAACAAATCGTTTTATTCATTGAATTAAGAGAATGTAGTTGTATATCTATCCCAACTATTTTGAATATACAGATACAAAATGGTGATTCATTTGTATCCCCTTTTTTTGTTTAGTTTTGCCAGAGAAGCGTATTCTATTGTCATTTAAATACTGTAGGAATGTGAATTCAGCAAAATATTCCAATATAGTCCAGTAGACCATGATACTAGTGGGTTTTCCATAGGACTGGCACTTTTAGAAGTTGTTGACTTGAGCCTTTTACAGCTCAGCCTATTAATCTGGCTTTGCCTTTTATACTTTGTTTTCATACTTTTCTGCTGGTTGGTTAATACCAAGATAAAATAAGACCTATATAACAAGAAATGTGACTTTTCTATCTGATAAGGTCAGTCAAATCCCCTCAGATATATCCCGCAACCCTGTACTGCTGTTTGTAGATCCTTTGTCAGTGTTAGTGTTGGGGATGAGTCAAAGCCATTTGCTCTCTGTGAAAGCCTGAGAGAATGCTTTCTCTCCATGTAGCTCTCCTTAGACACACTCTACATCATCAGTCACTTTCCTCTGTGGCCCCATAATCTCCTTGATCAGAAAATCTGGGACACAACTTAGTTCCATATTAGAGTACAGGTTCTCCTATGTCCTGAGTCTTTACTGACCATGAAAGGTGAGGGCAAAAATGTTGGCTATCCTCACAGCCCTTCTTTTTGTCTAATTTTTGATCTGCCAACTTAGGTTGTTAACCCTCCAGAAGAGAAGCTTATTATTATTACCCTACAACATAGGCAGTTGAGCTTAACCTCACTATTTGTCTAAATGCCAAACATCTTAGGCATAATGTGGAACAGGTATTTTCCATCAAGTATTGATATGTTAAACTTTAAGCCCCCACAGAATAAAAGCCATCTGTCACAACTCAATGTCTAACATAATTCTAAATGGGAAAAAACTGAAATCTTTTACTCAGATCTGGTACAAGACAAGGATGTCTTCTATCACTACTCCTATTCAATATAGTTCTGAAATCATTAGCTACAGCCATTAGACAAGAGAGAAATAAGAGGAATAGGAATAGATAAAGAAGTTAAACTATGACAAATGACAAGATACTTTACTTGAAAGACCCAAAAAAACTCCACCAAGAAACTATTAGACCTCATACAACAAATTCAGTAGCATAGCAGGATACAACGTCAGTACCCAAAAGTCAATAGCATTCCTTTACACAGATAACAAACACTGAGAGGGAAATTAGAGAAACACTACCTTTTACAATAGCACTGGAAAATGAAATACCTTGGAATTTATCTAACTACAGAAGTCAAAGATCTTTTCTAGGAAAATTACAGTACTCTGAAAAAAAGAGATCATAGAGGATTTCAGAAAATGGAAAGATCTTCCCTGCTCCTGGATAGGAAGAACCAACATTGTGTAGATAGCCATATTCCCAAAATTCCAGTATAGATTTAATGCAATACCTATTAACCTACCACCAACATACCTCCCAGACCTAGGGAAATCATTCCTAAAATTTATTTGGAACCAGAAAAGACCTAGAATAGCAAAGAAAATCTTGAGCAACAAAGACAAGGCAGAAAGCATTACAATTCCTGACTTGAAATTATACTACAAAGCTACTGTGATAAAACCAGCGTGGTACTGGCAATAAAATAGACCTGAGGATCAATGGAATAGATTAGAAGATACAGAAGCCTCTATGAACACACTCAGCTACCTTATCTTTGACAAAGGGGCCAAACATGCTTCCTGGAAGAAAAATAGCCTGATCTTTACAAACGATCCTCCTGTTTTCCCTCCCCAATGCTGGGATTACAGACATGCACTGCCATGCCTGGTCTCAGAGATTGTCTCAGCATGCCTGGGGATAGGACCTACATAGCATGTGGTGCCAGGGATTAAACTCCAGCTCCTGTGCTCACCAGCCCTGAAAATTTCCTTTTTCAATCCCCCCAAAAAGGCAAGTATGTTTCTGAAAGTTTTTCACCATAGGCTGTTTTATTTATTCTAGTTCCTAAAAGGGGACTCCTACTGTATGCACTGATTTTTTTCCTGGCTTGCTTAAATCCATTCAGCCTGCAGCTTACCTCATGTGGGAAACAGATTTGTGTCCATTCACTCCAGGGTTACACGACAGTGTCAAGTTATCACCCCCAGTACAGCACCTCTACTACACTATAATGTTCTTTCTCAGTCAGTGAGAGTTTGTGAGAGCTGAGGGCTGCCAGTTGTGTGGAGTTATTCATACACACCATCTGAATGAAAGAAAAACATCTTAAAATTTAACTTGGGAGATGAAAAGTGAACTAAAGAGGGCCAGTAAGATGTCTCAGTGGATTAAAGCACCTACTTAGGCAAGCTTAGGCAAGTGCAGAGACCGTGGCTTGATCCCTGCACCACGTGCCATGTTGGCCCCACCCCTGGGCATGCTGAGCTGGCCACTGAGACTAGGCATGGTGGCATAGGCCTATAATCCCAGTGCTGGGCAGGGCAAACACAGGAGGAGCACTATGAATCCAAGCTGCTCAATGAGATCCTCTAACAACTAAATACATTTTAAAACTGAAAAGATAAATAAATAAATAAATATATAAACAAAAATTGAACTAAAGAACCAGTGAAATAGATGCTCACCAGTGTCATCATGCAAGCCTATATCCACCCCATCACCAGAACTGTTCAGGAAAGGTAAGACCGTGTGACGGTTTTAGGAGACTGTTGCCGCAAAAGGCTCTATGGTCTGCAGGTGACTAAAAGCGACATTGCTTTGCCCATTTTGAGCAAAGCAAGCTCATCTTTCTTATTCTCACCTTCAGAACTCCACCACAAAATCAGTCCCGGGCCATGCCAAGTTCCTTAAACTTCTTTCCTTTTCCAAGATCTTATATTCACGTGTGGTGGGATTTTTTTTTTTACTAGAACCAGCATGATTTCTGTTAATGTTTTCCAGGCGGTCTTTCTGGGGATCTTCACAGTTTCATGAGGCTCCACTGTGACCTACTCAAGATTTTCTTTCATGATGCACACCCTGTCCTTGGCCTTTTTCTGGCACTTGCGAAACCCACTGGACTACTCCCACCAAGATCACTCAAGGCTACTCTGAAAAATAACTTCCCAGCAATCAGTCTTATGAGCACTGATCATATCACCCTAAGCCCCCTCATGGGCTCATCCTGTATCCTAGATCCTTCCAGAAAATCTCAGATCTATTCAGATCTAGCTACCCATTTTCCTTGATGAAATCTACATACTATCATATTTGCTTTCCAATTATTCATGTTTAAAGAATGTCACTTTCTACTGTTGTTTACATAAGAAAAACTATAAGAGATGGAGATCCTCCCTCCTCACTCTGTCCTCCAAACCTGCTCCAAAGACTAATTAGTTCAGAGCTCTCACCAGAATATCATCCTCACAGCAAAGTTTGCCTCACATCACCTTTTGAGACTCTGGAAGAATACACCCACCACTTCAATTTTTGAGGAGCTCACACCTAGGGTGATCACTGATCCACAACTTCTATCTGACCACAGTTGTTTGCTTATAGAGGTAGCTTGAGCCATGAAGACAGCTTGAAGTTTAGAGCCAGACACTTAAAAAACCAACTACCTTTATGTAATTCACGGGCTGTATAGTAGTAGCAGTAACCAACCTCCTGCAAACTCTTGGACATGTTCATATCTCAAGCTTACATCACACCCATCTCTATACAGCATAATTTTCTACCAAAGACAGCTTAAAATCACAGGAGGATTTTTGTAGGAGACTTGAGATGTCTAAAATTATGTTATCACTGTTAAACAGGGAAATGAAGTCAAAAGTTCTAATCATCTGATAAGTATTTTTCAGCTGATAAGCAGATGTCCTTAGAACTTAGTAGAATGACAGCTCAAGTTAGGAGCCTCAAAAGTCACTTTGAAGAAAAAATTAATTTTAATCACGGATCTGCAGTTCTCCACAGAGTTCTCCGTCCCTTATGGCCTTCTCGCTCCTCCTTTCCCAGCACTCTTTCAGCTTCCATAAAGGTTGATATGCTCCAAGATTCTCTGGAAGGCTGTCTCCTTGGGGAAAATTTTTCTGATTTTCCTCAGAAGTTAATAAGCCTGAAATTAGCTTTATGAAATTAGAAGTTAAATATTGGCTCCAGGCTGAAGTCCAAGTCATTATCAAAGACTTTAAGCACAGAGAAAAGAAAGCTAAGACCACACCTACCATTTCCAGCAGTAGAAACTTATTCTGTAAAGAAAGTTACAAATAAGAAACATTTTTAAGTCAGTGTAGAAGAAAAACAGAGGCTTGACGGACACCGCAGCTGCTGCTCCTCTGCTCTTCACTGTTTTCTACTGCCATGAACTGCTCTCATTTGCCTTGGAGCCAGCGGAAAATGGACTGAATCTTCCAGTAACCAATGCCTTACAGGCAGGTCTGGTAAGACATGAGGATCTGGGGATCAAACCACAGTATCCTGAGCTGAAAAAAATTAAGAACTAAAATTTAGCTCTCCTGTTTCTGGCTGGGCAGAGGCAGGTTGTGCATCCGGGACACTGCAAAGTTAGGACTTCTCTTTGCACACCTGAAGCTGCCCATGATGGCTTTGCAGCTGTCATCATGCTACAGAATGAATATGCTGAATTATACCCTAAATGCTATGGGTACCACTTGGATTACCATGAGAAATAAAGAAAGAAGGAAAGTCGAGGGCCTCATGAAGTCTCAAAGAATTCGAAAGACAAAAAAAAAAAAAAAAAAAAAAGATTGGCCTGAAGGCTAAGCTCTACCACTAACAGCATCATGTGGAGAAAATACAAATGAAGAAGACTATCAAGATGCATGAAAAGAGAAACATGAAACAAAAGAGTGATGAAAATAATCCACAGGAGCCGTACCCACCTACCTGCTGGACAGGGCAGGACAGTCTCATTCAAAAGTACTTTCTAACATGATTAAACAAAAACAAGAAAAGGGGAAAATGGGAGGTTCCTCTGCCCAAAGTTCATGCCCAAGGAGAAATGGAAGTATTAAAAGTTATTTAAACTGGAAAAAGGAAAAAGAAGGCATGGAAGAAGATGGTTACTTAAGTCTGCTCTGTTGAAGATGGCTTTACAAGAAAACCACCTAAATATGAAAGGTTCATTAGGCCAATGGGCTTACGCTTTAAGAAGGGTCATGTAACACACCCTGAACTGAAAGCCACCTTTTGCCTGCCAATACTTGGTGAGAAAAAGAATCCTTCATCCCCACTGTATACAACTTTGGGTGTTATTATCAAAGGAACAGCAATTGAGGTGAACATGAGCAAGTTGGGCCTTGTGACCAAAGGAGGCAAGGTTATCAGGGGTAAACATGCCCAGATGACCAACAACCCTGAAAATGATGGATGCATCAGTGCAGTCTCGCTAGCTTGACAGATGTTTCCTACAGTAACTTCTTACACTTATTGAAGACTACAGACCAATCAGGAAAACCATAACTTGAATACTGCTGAACAACTCTCATGACTACATTCATGGAGAAAAATATTTATTAAATGGTAACAAAATTAAAATGGCCCAGTTTTACAAAAAAGAAAAAGCATTTTCAAAAGGCCCTTTTCAGAAGTGGCAGGCAATTACCTTAACAATGCACAATTTGTTAGTGACTTAGTCTTATCTATACCCCTGCCTTGTTTCAAACAGGAAGAATTCAGGTTAAGAACATCACCAAATGACTGCCATAACTAACATTCAAAAACCCAAGAAACAATAAAAATGACAAAAATTTGCATGTTTTAGAAGAAATGAAGTAAAACTTTACATTTGTATATGACATATTCATTGGAAAAAATTAAAAATTTTCAGTCTACCAAAAATTTGCAGATTACCCCTGTTCTATTGGAGCTAGTAAAAAAAAAAAAAAAAAAGGTGATGATGATAACAACACTCAATACAATATGTACTTGCCTGGCAAACTCAAGGGCCTGAGTTCAAACCCTGGTTCTGCCAAAAAAAAAGATTTGTGGGCAGGGGAGATGGTTCAGGAGTAGAAGCATTTCCCTGGCAAATGCAAGGGCCTGAGTTCAATCCCAGGTTCCACCAAAAAAATAAATAAATAAATAAAGATAACACAAAAAAATAAACAAAGCTGGGCTTGATGGTACATGCCTATAATCCCAGTACATAGAAGGCTGAAGTAAGAGGATCATTGAGAGTTCAAGACCAACCAGGGCCACAAAGTGAGACAAGTGTGAGACATGAGGAAGGAAGGGGGGCCCATCAGAAGGGGTACAAGTGTGAGCTAGGAAGGGTAGATAGAATCCAAACACACCCATGATAAAAACGCAGCATTAGACTGTAGAATCAATGGTACTAAGAATTACATTTTAAGAGAAATGTGTGGACTCTTTTTGCAAGAAGGACTCTGCCACTCTTTGAGCAAGCCATTCCGCTCAGGCCCAATGTGTATCTCATGCTCCTTGCTTCTGGCACCAGAACCACCCGGCCTGATGGGCGTCAGAACCTTTGGTCCACAACTGACCCCGGGATGGCCACTGATGGCCAAATGAAGTGCTTATTTGGTATGGTATCCAAGTTGAACCGAGATCTGCTGTCCTCCTTACCAGACACTTCCCTCCCAGAGAATGCCTGATTACCCACTCTGGCCTGTATATTTATTGCTCTTCCTACAGAAAAACAGATATGCAGAACCCATGCAATCAACCAGACCAGGCTTTCTGACGCTAGCAGAAGATTTATTGGAGGCAGCAAGCAGTCTGGCTGTCTAGCAGTGAACAAGGCAAAGAACAGGGCTTTATGAGATTTTGGGGAGAGGGAGTTGTGGGCTGGAACAGCTGAGGGAGAGCTAATCTTGGCAGGGCTCCCTGGTCTATGAGGGACTTTTGATGTTAACAAAGGAGAGTTTCTTTGATTGCTTGTCCAGGTCGAAGTCAGGTGTACCTGTTCTACAGTTTTGGGCTTGGCTCTGCCTGGGGCCCAGAGAGAGAGAGTTTGGGGGCAAATGCCAAGGAAACTAAGAGGGAGAATGTTTGAGGCAGGGTGCCTGATAAACTTTGAGTCCTGACCTGTCAGATATGATTTCAAATGAGTAGCAGAGGTTTGATTCAGACCCAGCTGTTAGCCACTGATATAGAACTGCAGATATCCACTTTCTGTTTTCAAACCTCTCCATCTCATACTTTCTAAAATGCTTAAAAAGGAAGGGAAAGAGCCTTCTGCAATGGTGGAGAGGCTGTCTAGAGAGGTAGCTGATCTGAGGCAGGCAAACACCTCCTCACAGTCAGTTCACCAGGTTGTAGCTCAGGACTCACTGCCGTTGGGTAGAGTGCTGTTCTCTCAGCATGGAGTATGTGACATCTCAGGGGGAGCCCATACCATTTGCTCTATGGCATTACCTGGGACCTTAACTACTATAACTAAATCCAATAGAAGGAAAAAACATAAATTGGATCCTTTGACTATGAGTGCTGTCTGCTCTGCAATATTTTCAAGTTGGGCTTGAGATCCGGGCTCTCAGTTTGACTTAGTGTTTGGCTTAAGGTGAGATGTGAATTCCCGTCGTCATTCTTGCCTCAGAGCTGGGCTGTGTGCAAGTTCTGAACTGTGTCCTCCAGACACTAAATTCTGCTCACTTTCCTGATCATAAAATAATAATTCAGCAAAAACTAGATCAGATTGAAATCCAGACATCCCTCCATGTGACAAAAAAATCAATCACGGTATGAATATGGACACAACACCCTGAGAGATAGTCAACCTTAAAACCTCAGCAGAGGATGAGAGAGAAAAACCAAACCTAAAGTATAGCAGACAAAAACATTCATGAGGTAACAAAACTCAAACCACAAAACCCACTTCCACTACTCTAAGGAGGAAATCTACAAAACTGTAGCAAAGATTTAACTGAAAGGTTTCCATTCCATTGAAATTTATTTCTCTGTCCTTTTTCTGGTGTGTGAATCCTACCCACAAATTACCCAGATTTGAACAATAACTCTTGGGCTACTCATTTTTAGACATGAGAAGTATTTTCATGATAACTTCTTCCTAGCCAGAAAGCCTATAACTTCATGCAGAATGTGTTTTTGTCCTAGAACTGCTGGTGATCTTTTCAAGAATTTCAGCAGATTGTTTCTTCATCGTCTTGGCTGTATACTTAGTTAATGTGTGCCTGTTAGCAGCTATGTTAAAATAACACAGTCACTTTTAGATGTAAAAGTTTAATTTACTGGGGCTTATTATTCTTTGTCCCTAATTGCATGCATTGGGCTGGAGATATAGCTCAGCACCATAAGCACCTGCCTGGCAATTATGAGGTCACAGGTTTAATCCAGATACCACAAAAATAAATAAACAAACAAACAAATAAATAAATCATCACTCCCATTATATGTATTACCTCATTCCCCAGAAATTCACAACACACACACACACACACACACACACACACACATGCACCCACGTGCACAAAGGTGTTTAAATGAGCAAGGCATTCCAGTGCAGTCAGACCATTCTTACCACAACTGTAGAAGGAAAAAATATCAGGAACCCTGACAACTGACAACTAGCTTCTGAGAATCCTGAATTTGAGTAAATGAATCTTTGACAACCAGTGAAACTGATGCTCATGAAAGGTCTGTATTTCTGGGTCCTTTTTTGAGCAAGTTCTTAGTTCTCTGAGGATAAGCAGTTTACCTAATTTACCACCCAAAGCCACTCATAAATAAAGCAGACAGAGGCGATGAGAGAAAACCAAACCATTCATCATGTCTTTAGAGGCCCAGTCTCCCTAAAAACAAACATCATTTAATTTCAGTTTACCATAGCCGAAAGTAGAAATAGCACAAGGCCCCTGGAGCTCAGCAGTGCCTCCAACCTAGGCATCCGCTGCCAAGCTGCTGCGTGTCTTCACTATCAGGGCTGAATAATCATTTTCATCATTCATTGTAAGTGAGCAATGGTGTACCATTAATTAGCATTAATCAGGAAATTATGGCACAGGCACGGAGAGCGCTGGCCACCCGTGGCTCATTATTAGACTTCTAGAGCTTAAGACAGAAACTGGAATTTTCAGCCCATTATTTATAGAATTGGAGAGGAACCACACATTTAAAACTCTAACTAAATATGGAACAACTAGGGGGAAAAACCACTTTAAGTTAACTGTTATGAATGAAATATTAACTTCAGCCTGTAACCTTGACTATTTGTTTTTCTAAAGGACAAAGATGAATATTTTTATTGGGAAAGAAGTACTTCAAGTAAAAGATTAAATGTCATATGGGAAAAAGAAATCCTACCAGTAAATTAATATCACTGTGTGGTACTGTATACATTATATTTACGGAAGGTTGAAGAAAGTGCAATGAACAGTTAATTCAAAGGTGTACCTTAAATATTAATTCTATCTATTTTATTGATTTTAAGCAGAAATATTTGTAGGAAGTAAAACTAAGAAAGGCATACATGTTCTGTATTGTTGAAGCAACTTAGGCATTTGGTAGACAATTCCTTGAACACAATTGAAGTAAGTCTATAACTTCAAGTGAAGTGACTGATATTTGTTGCAAAAATACCTAAGAAAACCTTTAAGGTTTCTAGGAAAAAATAAAATTTTAGAAAACTTGCATCCTCTGCTATGACCACAGCAACTAGAGACATAAAAACTCAGAAGCCTCTTCTGATGAGATCAATAAAAATTAATAAGTGTGATTTCTATATGACAAGGAAATTTTCTCACAATAATGAAATATTTTAATAACTGGACTATTTTCACCACTCAGTGAGTAAATATTTCCAACTGACCATATTTGAAAAAAATCATGCATGGGTAAAATGTCTATTGAAAGGCCAACAATGGGGCTAGTGAGATAACTCAGCGGTCTGAAGCGTCTGCTTAGGCAAACTTAGGCAGACTCAAGAAACTACAGCTCTATCCACGACACTACATGCTGCTCCAGCCCCACCCCCAGGGAGGCTGAGCCACACCCCCCAAAAACGTCAAGAATGGCCAAAGGATTTTACTTACACAGGATTCTTCATTCATTCTTTCACTCATTTATTCATTCTATGATTTCTGATTGCTTGCTCCAACAAACTTTTAAGAAATTAATAGATCCAACAGTTGTTGCAGTGTTAATATCACCATAGATTATTATTTTCAGACGTACATGTAAGACAGATGTCTTCTAGATTGCTGGATATTAAAGACACTCACAAGATGGGAAAATAGTGGCCTTCATTGTGCTAGGTGATTCCTCAGATGGCCCCAAGACTCTGACTTCAGGAACCTGCCCATCACATCTCCTCTGCTGGAGCATGGATGGGGCCTGAGAGCGTGCCCTCGTCAGCCCCTTGACTAGGTTGCTCGACATGACAAAGTTGAGCTGAGAGCCCCGCACAAGCTAAGCAGTGGGTGACGCCCTCACGGGCACAGGAGGTCCCTGGCCAAGTGCAAGCGGGCGCGAAGGGGGCAAGTGTACAGGGCCTGACTGCCTCCATAAACTCCATGGTGCATGAAGCCGATTTAGGGTGTTAGAACACAATGAGAAGTAGAATAAATCAGACATGCAAGCCTGCATACCGCAAGGCCTCTCATACGTGAGAAACCCAGGTACAAACAAAAGAGCAAAATAACAGCTAACAGAGAACGGAGGGAAGATCTCATGCAAATGAAAGGTGGGGCCAGAGGGGAGAGCGATAGGGAAGCAGGGAGCTGCGTCCCGCACACGTACGCACCCCGCGATGAACCAGTCACTGTGTGCGACATGCGGGAACTGATACGTGTTTCTTAATTTCCAGCGAATAAAAAGAAAAGTCGGGAGGCTGGCTCTCCTCCCAGGGCATGGAAACAGTGACCAGAGGAGCCGTGGGGAGAACGGTCAAGGTTGTTTTATTTCCTGCTCTGGCTTCTGACTATAGAAATTTATTTTATTTATAAGACTTCAGGTAGCTGTACTATTTGATTTGTGTTCTTTGGTATGCGGGAAAATAGTTGTAATTCAGTGATTTCTTTGGACAAGCATATTTTACTACCCTCTTCAATAACCAGAAAATACTACACAAGACACGGGCCATGGCACTATCCTTCCATGTAACAAATTGATACAGAGAGAAAAACTGATCTTGGGTGGCTGACCTCCAAACGATATAGGGAACCTCCAAATGACATAGAGAAGAACGATCTCTGGACCTGACCTGCATGCGTTCATGTTCTCTAAAACCGAAGAATGAATTTTAGGAACAAACGGAGGTTATGAGCAGAATAGATTTATTAAAGGAAAGAAAGCCCCTGTCCAAGAGAGGGACAGGAGGGGGACCCAAGCGGGTAGTTCCCCAGAAAGTTGTCTTTTCCAGGGACTTCTATACAGGAAAACCATGTGGTGAGGCAGGTCTAAGATGGTGAAGACATGGGAACTCACTTAGGTGGACAAGAGGTGGGACAAAACCATGGTCAACCAATGGGATTACAAGCACCATTGCTCAGGTAAAATTGATTAAGTTCAGGAACAAATAGGGAAGCGAGTCATGTAGCAAGTGAGCATGAATATAGAATAGGATTTTACGGGGTAGTTATCCAGTAGTAATTGGATTAATGATTCTTTAGTTTCCCTCAGGGTGATGGTCAATCTTGGATGCCAGTCTTTAGAAGGTCGGCATCTGTTTGAATTTCAGTCTTTAGGTCTGGCCCACAGCAGGAGCATCTCTCCCTCCCAGAATTGCAAGATATCTTGTCTCCTGTATTATCTCTTTCAAGGGCCTGCCCCTGCCCAACTGCCTAAAAATATTCCTATATAACTCCACTGCCTACAACAAAATGACCACAAATACAGCATCTTAAAATAATATACATGTTCTATGTCCCAGCACTGTGGGTCAGGAGTGTGAACACAGCTCCCTGGGGCTTCTGCTAGGGTCACCTGAGGCAGCAGGGAATGTGGCAGTGAGGACGGCACGCTCTGTCTTGGGATTTGAATCATCTCACAAATTCACTGTGACCTCAGTTTCCCACTCATGACCCTTTCCACAGGCAGCACGGCCTCCCCTTAGGGCTCCCCCTCCAGCCTTGTGAGACCACATCCTACAAAAATCCATCCTAGGGACTCAGCCCCTCCCCAGGTAGGTCATGAGTTCTGTCAACAGGGAGGGGATGATACACAAACCACACAAAGCATGGACAACAACCATTAAGCAACCACCACCACAAACAAAAACAACTGCTAACATTCTCTATGTGGAATTTCTCCACACCCAGGAAATTTTACTTTGCACATTTATAACACAAATTTATCTTTTGTAAAGCTCCAGGAAGCCCTTTAGAAAATTTCATTTTAGAGGAGTATGTATCTAATGATGACTGCTTTTTGGGATGAGAAATATTAAAATCAGCATGCTCCTGCTGTGTTAATCAGAGGCTTCTGAGTAGTTAAATTAACATAAATTATGAGCAAGTATACTCCCGGGTCTTTTTGATGCTTAACTTTAACCATTCCATAAGTTGTTCCTGAGCTATGTTTATCCTATAAGATGGGATATCCTTAGGTTTTCTATGTGTATAAAAATATAAGTGAGAAAACTTAGTAGTAGTTCATGGCTTCTATTAAAATTTTTTTTTAAAAAAATCCACACTAAAGGATTTCTCAGGGTCTGACCACTTAATTGAATCCTGCATTCAGCCCAATTGCAATTGCTAAACACATTTGAGTGAATTATATCCAAACTTGAATTCATCTTAAAGCAACATTTGCCTCCTGGGCTCAGCTACTGTAATACAAGGCAGTCATGCTGCACACCAGCACTTCCTGGAAACCAGCCTCAGGACTAGACGAAGACAGGCAGAAGTAGGAAATGGAAAGGAAGCTGACGGCTGAAGTGAAGTGGAGATGCGTGAAGTGCAGGTCGCCTCTCATGTTTCTGCTGCATTACAGCTTCTCTCTCAGCTACTCATTTCTTTTTAGACATACATCTTATTGCCATATCTTTGATATCAGGTTATATTATACTAAATATTCAAAAAATGTTTTTTGACCAAGTGAACATATGAATGAATACATGCATGTGGTTCTTGATATTTTTTCACTGTATTCGCCTGCCAAGTTCTAATTTTTTTTAAATTTGTTTTACTTTCCTTATGCTAGCTCAAAAGCCTGGAAAATAATTCCAAATAAAAGGAGAAGAAAAGGCAGCATTAAGATGCTGATGCAGCAGAAAGAATGGCTGGTTCAGTCTGCAGGAGAAGTAAGATCTGACAAGGAGGAAAGCCAGCTGCACACGCACCAGGGCGAGGCAGGACACAGCCCTGCGGGCAGGCGGAGGGCGGATGAGCCCTGCTTTTTCATCGCTCTCGCTTGCTGGTTGCTCTGCTAACGCTGCCTGGCAGGTGTGCGCACCGCGCTTTCAAGTCTGCTATTTCATCTCACCAGAGCAGCCGGCCTTTCTGCACCTGGGCTCTCCTCCGGAGCCATGCAGGAATGCACCAAAGGGCTTCTGGTCACCGGGACTCCTCAGAGGTTGACTCCAACATTTAACAGATGTGCGCTGCTTCGAAGGCCTATTTGTCATAGATGGGTTGGCCTAAAAAACTCCTTTGACTGACTTTGATCACAAATTCTTAGGGATTTATAATTTATTTTTATGAATTTAATAATTTATAGGATGAAAACAGAAGGAAAATATCTCAAAAATCTGCCTGGACAATGCTTTGTGACTAAGAGGGCTTCTTCGCTTAAACGCCTCGATTCATATAAAACACCACTGCTGTGTGCTCCATACTTTGGTTTTGAGGGCTTCCTGGAGTTAGGTGTGAGGGCTTTAATAGATTCATTTTCATGACGGCTTAATGTTTTTCTTTCTTTTACCATTTCCTTTTCCTCCAAGCCCCTGACCAGCAGGCATGGTCAGTCACTGAGCAAAGCCAAGACCCCTTGTCCCCTGGAGGTTCCATGAACCCGCTGGGCCCTGAGCAGAGGCCAGCTGTGGAGACATCAGATGGACAGCCACCACTGGGGTCCTCTGCACAAAGGGTTACCGAGGAAGATTTGCGTTCACATAGAGCTGCGCTGACCTGGAGTCAGCCCCCTGGAGAAGGGTGCAGGCAGGCAGCTCTACCTGGGTAGAGGGTCTGCGGGCCAAGCCTGTGTTCTGACCCAGCTGGCACCAGCCCGTGGACCTCTCCGGGCAGCTGGATGACAGTGGCCTTAGCAAACAGATTCTGCTGTTGACTTTTGTTTTCATTCACAAGCAATTTTAAGAAAAAAGAACACTGACAAGATGGTTTTTTCTTTAGATCGTCAAGCATCCCTTCGAGCAGCAGTTATTGAACACACACTGGGTAAAAGGAACAGAGAAAGACATGAAGCTGCACAGCCTGCGATTTCCAAAGAGCTTTAAGAAAAACGAAATAATCAGGATCAGAAGTAAAGACATATGACACATAAAAATCATGTACTAATGTAAGCTAAGTAAGATATTAAGGAGTAAAAAATAAAGAACTTTAGGTGTGAGTGCAGCAATTTTTTAAGGGAAAAAAGTCTAATAAAAAGCATGAACAAAGTTGTTTTTAAAAAGGAAGAAATTCAGTGGAAAGGAGAAATACAACCTCTGAATAATTTCCTCCTAAGGAAGGAAGCCAGGGGTTGGATGTGAGGTGGGACCTGTCCCCGGGTCGTCGTGCACAACACCTGCTGACCTGTGCTCTGCTGGCTTCTTGCAGTTGGGCAAACTCAAGAATGCACATGCCCACCAGCAAGGCTGGTAGGTGACCTCCATGACAGTGAGCCCTTGGGCTGTGGCCTCCCTCCACCACTGCTATCTTTCGGGAATTCTGACCAAGTCACTGCTTTCTCCCCACATTTCTTTGCTGGTGCAGAAATGATCTGAAGCAGGGCAATCCAGTGCGTAGCTGTCGGGAGTGAGTTGTGACAGCTGCCCTTGAGGACTGGGTCAGGGCCTGAACACACAAACTGTTGGGGATTAAATTACGTTCTCTGCATTTTACCTCCTTTCAAAATTTCTGTGGATCTGAAAAACCCAAAAATTTCAAGTTCTCTACAGTTTAAGTGTACAGTGTTAACCTTCAAAGGCTTTTATATTTCCCCAGTACATTGTTACTGTTATTTTAGCCAGTTATCTTTTAGACCAGCTGAAGAGAAAAGCACCATATATATATATATATATATATATATATATATATATATATATATATATATATATAGTGGTGCACGCCACCATGCCCAGCGTGCCCCAGGGACAGGTCCAGCACAGCAGGCAGGAAATTGATTGAACCCCCATCATTGCTCTCTGCCCAGGCACTTTAGTCCACTAAGATATCTGGCTGGCCCAACTTATTTATTTAAGACATATTTTTTCCTTCTCTCTAAAGAACTTCTTTTAAATTTCCTGAAACACATGTCTGCTGGTTATGAATTCTTTACATTTTGCATTTTCTAGATTTGTTTCTTAATTTTAAAGAAAAGAAAATTAAATAATACAAACAATGGTATGAAATTTCAAAACAGGATTGTAGGAAAGTAGCAAGGGTGAATACATTGCACATTGTCATCTTCAAAGTAGCTGATCATATTATAGGATATAGGCAGAAAAACTTATCAAGAAATCCCAGCATATACCGTTCCTTTCAATGACCTAACAGCACTGAGGAGTATAACTATCTTAACTACTATGTATACATATATATGTGTGTGTGTGTATATATATATATATATATATTTACTTTTCTCTTCCTTCTTTTCTCCCTCCAGCCAGTCTCTTCTACCTTCTGAGCATTTTCTTCCCATTTCACCATATCTATTGCACATTTTGGGTCTTATTCACCCTTTTAGTTTCGTACACTAGGAAACCAACATGATGTTTACCCATGTGAGAGTTTGAACCAAATTGCATCCATTTCCCTATGAATCTCAAGTTTGTCCTCCTGTGTAGCTCCATTGTATAAAACACCATATCTTTTTTATCTGTTCCTCATTTGATGGGCATTACTGTTGCTTCTGAGATTTTGCTATGACAAATTGTGCTTCTATAAATATGGGTGCATGCAGGTCACTGTGGTATGTTTTCACTTCTTCTGGGAAAATGCCCAGGAGAGGAACAGCCAGGATCAGCAGGACCTTCAATTCTAGTTCTTCTAGGAATCTACACTCAAATTTCCACAGTGGTTGCACCAGTCTATATTCCAACCAACAGTGGAGAAGGGTTCCTTTGTCCTCACAGCCTCTCCAGCATTTGCTGTTCATTGATTTCTCCATAATGGATGTCTCTCCTGCAGGGAGGTGGGATCTCATTGTTATTTTATGTGCATTTCTCAAATGAACAATGATGTTGAACATATTTTCATGTGTGTATTTCCTGCTTGTATTTCTTCATCTGAGAAGTTGCATGTTCATCTCAAATGCCCAGTTTTGGATTGGGCCTTTGAATTTGAGGGATCTGATTTTTTCAATTCTTTATATTTTTTAGATAGAAGTCCTTTGTCTGAGGGACAATGGGCTAAAATCTTTTCCCACTCTGTGGGTTGTTGGGATTTTTTAAAAGATTCTCCTTTGCTCTTGAAAGATAACTTTGCTGGGCAGAGAAAGCCAGGTGGAGGTTTCCTTCCTCCCTCGTCCCCTCTCACCCCATGCTTCTGGCTTGCTGGATTCTGGAGTGAAACCCACAGTGATTCTTTCCTTTTTTCCTCCTAAAGGTAAAGTATGTTAATTCCTTTGTGGCTTCTTTCCATATTTTCTGTTTGTCTTTCATATTCTATAGTTACAGTGTATCATATACTAAATGGAAATCTCTCTTTCACCCTGCTTGGGGTTCTCTGGGTTTCCTGAATTGGTCGTTTTGAGTCTGTTCCTGATTTTGGAAGATTCTCAGCCATTGTCACATTGAATATCTCTTCTGCTGCTTTCCCTCTTTCTTCTCCTTCTGCTATTCTAAGTATGAATGCTAAGCTTCTTGGAGTCCTTGGATGTGCTGTGTCTGTGTCCTTCTAAACTTCTTTATTTCCCTTGCACTTCAGCTTGGGGCCTACACTCAGCCTCTCCCTATCCACCTGCCTCTGTCATGTGCATTCCACACCACAGCAAAGATACTTTTAAATTTCTGGATTTCCATCTCGTCTCACAGTCCCCACCTGGTGAAGGTTGTGGCTGAGGGCCAAGGTCCCAACTACAATCCTGTTCTTTAAATATGATGTTAATCTCACATGAGCATGTGTCCTGCAGGTGTGACCTCCAGCAAAGGTCCATTAGCTTTCTCCCTTTGGTAAGGGCAAAGAGGCCACAGGTGGCCATGTCTTGGAGAGGTCTTTCTCCCAGGTAAAGTTATTTCCCTGCATGCAAGGCCTATGCTAGAGCAGAATCTCTGGCTGTATTTTACAATGTTACTCTCCTTCTTTCCTCCTTCACTATGCCTGCTGTAATGGAAGGAAATTACTGGCTGCTTTACCATGAGAAAAGAAGAGAAGACAACCTAGCAAAGTCCAGGGAGTCTGCTGATGCTACAGAGCTCATGCACGCCAGTCCCCTTGTCTCACCCTCGAGAAGCTGCTCCCAGCAGGCTGACCTTGGCTGCACCCACATACATCTATCTGTGTGCCGCGAGTTCTGGCTGATAGTTCTCTGTGGTGTGAGCTTTCTGATGGGTCCACGAAAAGCTGTTTATCTGCCATGTGTTCAATTTTTCTCCTGTGGTAAGGACAGAAGTGAGGATTTTGGCCGACGCCTCTATATAGCAGTGTGGAAACTGAGTGCATTAGTTTTAGAAAATAGATTCAAATTTTTATGAAGACTAAGAAACCCCTAGCATCTATAAGCATCTCTTGAAGTAAAGGACAGATTTTATTAGTTAAATTCTCCCATAATGAGGATCAGCTAAATTATAACTTTCAAATTTGTCCATTTTCACCAATCTATGCATTTTTGTGTGTTTTGATGAACCGAGAATCCAGGGGAAATCATTCAGAGATAGGCAGAATTTCTCCTGTCCTGGGAAGCCTCTCACTCCTTGGACTATCTGAATTGGAAGCCACTAAGGCTCCAATAGATCAGAGTGGACTCTTCCCACCTATGAAACAGCTGAAAGCTGTTAGCCTGTAAGCTCACAAAATGAGACAATGGTGCACCAAGCCTGTCCACTTGTCCAGCAATCTCATCCTGTGTCTTTTGATCCTCTGGTACCATAACCATTTGAAATATAATCTCCAGGAAGACCTTTTCAGTACCTCCTCAAGAATCACTGGCGCAGTCAGGTAGACATGTGGCTCCCAGACAAATATTTTAGAAGCTCCGTTTGTAATGACACTGAGCCAACGACTCTTAACGTGTGGACCAGCATTTTACTGAGCCCCCAGCTTGGCACCGCTGCACACTGCAGTGTGAGACCCGCTCGTTGCCTTGTCCTATTAGAGCAAATCCTATTTCTATAAAGACAACTCCCAACCCCCAAATGTCTTGAGGTTTTAATGTGTGAGGTTCACAAATCATTTTCAATAATAAGTAATTTTTCAACGAATTTGAGATCAATAACCAGTAACAGGTTCAGGACACTATCGAATGGACTTTCTTGGTCTTGTAAGAAAACGGGCACTTCTTTAAGGTGACATATCTCTCTCTGCCTTTCCATTCTTTCTGGTGCTACAGTATTTATCTCCAACTTACAGAAATGTTACTTATCTGGCAACACAGAGAAACAAATGCTTCATAAACACATTCTATGTAAATTCTCCTTGAAGGAAAAAAATATTAAAATTGGAGCATATGAATGCTCATTTCTTAGTCCTTTTAATTATTCATATATTCACTACATTTTTAAGGTGCAATAATATTCATAAAGCTTTAAAAAGATGAAGTATTTTAGTTATAAAATGCTTATGCTCTACACCATTTATAAGCTATTTCATGGATAGTATGGATAGAGTATGAATGTCATAAATAGATGAGTGAGTTACACCTATATATGTGACATGATAGTGTAGAATAGTTTTCTGAAAGCTCAGTTTCAGAAACTTTGAGTCTGAGGGACCTATTTAGCCGAGGTGGTACGATGCCACAACGATCGTGAGGAGGCGCGCCGGGTGGCTCCGTCGTTTTAGCAGTGCTTTCTCCAAGCTGGCATGGGAGGCTGGTGTGCCATTCTCTCAACTATTGAACAGGTTGTGGGAATCAATCTTCCCTGGCCTAGTTTCAAAGATAAAGAGACCATTATAAAATTGTAGCTCTCATATGTGGCACCATTTTGAAACAAAACTGAATTTTCTGTTATCTTTTTTTAGTCACCCAGTAAAGATGCACACATTTAAGACGAAAAGCCTTTGGATTGCAAGATTGTCTTCAAAGTTATTCTTCCACCACCCTTCACAGAAGAAAGGGCCATGATACTGACCCTGTCACAAACACTCCAACTCTAGGACCACGCATTAAAGTTTTATACAGAGGAAGAATTAAGTTTTCAACTTCAACCTACAAACTGACAGAGTGTTAATGGCCAAGAGTGTATATTGATTCTTCAAAACATTAAAAACTTATAAGATAAACAAATTATGAAATAACATCAGCAGTGGGGCCAGGGAGATGGCTCAGTGGAATAAGTGCTCCCTTGGCAGGTGCAAGGGCCTGACTTCAATCCCAGGTTTCACCAAAAAAAAAAAAAAAAAAAAAAAAAAAAAATTATTGAAATAACACCAGCCGAAAAAGCAAAAGAAAAAAATTAAATTATATTGCTGGGATAAAGATAAGTTCTTAAATGTGTCAACATTGTAGAGTAAAATTTACATACATTAATCATGTATAATGAAATGAGCATAGAGTCATCTTAATCTGAACTTCTCAATTACTATGTATTTTTCTATTGCAATATGTGAATACACTCCCTGAAAAGTCTGTAATAAGAACAAAGAGAAATTTAAGACTTCATATTGTACATAGCAAAATTATGCTGTGATTGCTCAAAAGAAACTTTTCTAAATTGTGTAAATATGGCAGAGCTGACCTCCCAATACTCCTGAGCGAGTCGATCTTGAATGTCAGTCTGACCAAATTAGTCCCCTGCCATCCTAATTTCCTGGCATAAGGGGCCAGTGCAGCCGGTGGCCACCAGGGCAGAGGCCTTTCGGACTGTGTCTGTCCTTGCCTTTGGCGGTGTTCTGCCTCTCAGCAGTCAGGAATTTCCTTTGCCTGCCACCATGATGTTCCTGCCTGGAGCAAACCAACCCTGGCCTGGGGCCCTGGGAACCGTGAGCTAGAAAAGGCCTCTCCACCTTTAAGTTTTGCGCTTCAGGTATTTTGTCCCAGCAGCAAAAGAGCTGACTGATATGCTTATGTACAGAGGTCCACCTTCTAGAAGAAATTAGTGAATACCTCAGTTTGTACTGTATACAAGAAAGTGACATGGGGTTTTCGAAATATTTTAAAGATTGACATTCACATTTGTATGTATATATTTATCTATGCATTTTCAATTTATCTATTCAGTTTTATAATGCTAGGACTGACATCCAGGACCTCTTTCTTACACGACAGGCAAGGTCTCTGCCCCTGAACCACATCTCCAGCCTTTCTTTTATTTTAGAAGTATGTGTATAGTCTGTCTTCGGGTCAGTTGGTAGGGAAGGTGCTTTCATCCTGAGCATAACGTTTACTCTGTGCCTAAACGTCCCATAGCCTTCCACTTAAGGGCGATGGCACTAGAAGCAAGAGACGCGGAGAATGTCCGACATTGCTTCTGCTTTCCTCTCTCGCCCCAGTGGACTGAGGGAGGCTGAGCTGAGGAAGGGTGGCCCTGGCTAACAAGCAGGAAGGGGGCCACATCACTGAGGGTTAATCCCTGGAGGACAGCTGCAGCTCTATGAAGCTCATAGAAAACACAACTACGTAAATAGCCACTGGAGCATATATTTTTCAAATCTAAAATTTTAATCTGTGTAATACAATAATGAATACTGCTTTTGTCATAAACACCTTCTATCTTTGATAGTCAAACATGAATGAATAAAAAATGTACTCAGATTTTTTAAAGCACCATTTCATCACACTTTAAAAAGAAATAATTAGGGCAGAATACAGACTAAAAATCAATGAGTAAACAGCTCATTAGTTTAATTGCTGGCTAATTTCCTCTATCCTGGAATTCATTTTCCATTAAATCAACCACAGTATCCACCTTCCCACCCCTACAGTGAACAATTTATTAATGTCTAATGTGTATTTTCTTTTATTACTTCTGCTATCTCAATTTAAGGTCAAAATTGGATTTTTGTCACCCATGTCAATTTTATAATTTCAATTCTCTACTTTGAATATTTTATACCCACAGTGTATTCAAGAATATCCTCTTCCTTCTGCCATTCTGCTGTAAAAATTTAATTACTCTTCTTAAGTTAGAAACGTACATGCAAAACATTCACAGGTCTATTACCACTTTCAAACATTCTCTGTATGTAAAAATCTCTCTCCCCAGGACTGGCCAAGGAATCTGTGGCCAACCAGTGGTACTAACAGCCCTGACTTCCTACCAGGTCCCTAGGTCTCAAAGACACATTGTGTTAATGACCTTCCACACAGCTCTAAGCTCAGGCTCTGCTTTGGGCCACAGTGCAGGGGCAAGCTCGGGAGAGTGGTCCCCTATGTCTGTCCTCTTGGACCCCACAGACAGGGAGCCTGTACCAGGTCCACCTGTCCCTGGGTTGTGCAACACAGGCTAAGTGTGAGTGGGTCCAAGTCGAGCATCCAAGGTCAGCTCCCCAAGCCACGCCTGACAGCCACGGTAGCAGGTGGCCCCAAGGAGCCTTGATTGATGCCCCAGTTGACCCAAGCACTTGTAAGAAGTAACCACTTGGTGTTGTTACAAGGCAGGACATTTGGGATCACAAAGAGCAAAGAATAGACGAGCAGAGCCATTTTATGGAATGAAAATCAGTTCAGTGGCTACTAGTTTTTAAAAGTAATTAAACAAGTTTAAAGGTCAGTGCCACTGTTCAATTTTAGACGAGAGACCGTGTGAGACCAACCATTGTAACTTATGAGGGAAACGATCATGGTGTTAGTATAACAGACTCTTGAAACGTTCTTGAAATTCTCTTTAAGTAAAGCACATAAAAAGCCTTCTGAAAAAGATAGAGAGGGAGCTAGATGTGTTGGTGCATGTCTGTAATTCCAACACTCGGTGGCTGAGGCAAGAAGATTGCCGTGAGTTCAAGCCTAGCCTACAGAGTAAGACCTTGTCTCTAAATAAATAAATAAATAGAAATCCAAATTCAGCTAGCAAGCCAAATCTAATTTATATCTACTAGAGTAATTACCAAAAAAGTAACATATAGCATGCTATTTGCACATTTAGCCATTCAACAAATGTTGGTTGTACACCCACTGAATAAATTTTGTGTTTTAATTTCTAATTTTTGTTCTTTAGTTTTTCTTCTTATATCTTGATTCATTGAGTCAGTAATTTATATTTTATTTTTTCTAAAAATCTATTTACTAAAAATTATATACATTCTTCTGTGCTCTTATTCATTTACTTTCATTCTTTTCATCTTTGTATTTCTTTTTTATGAGGCTTTGGCTTATTTTTTGTTTGCTTGCTGAAAGTATCACACTTAGTTCAGAGGAGGGTCTTCCCTTCTTGGTGTGTAGGCGCCTGAGTGCTGCCTCTCAGAGTTTGACTGTAGGAGCATTCCTTCAGTTGGATTCAGTTTAAACAATCTCCCAGTAATGCTTCTTTTTTTTCTTTACCTAAGAGACGCTTTGAATAAAAGCAATTGTTTTCCTTCATAAATTTCCATATGGACACGAGTGGGGTTTTTGGTTTTATATTATTAATTTATAATTATCTTGGGTTTGAGTTTGGAAAATGGGTTTTATAACCTTTCTTCATTTTGGAAATTATTATTATTATTGTCATTATTATTACTATTTTGGTGATATCAGGCAAGCACTTATTCCACTGAGCCACCTCCCCAGCCCATTCTGTAAATTATTACAGGACTTCGTTGTTCCTCACATGGCCACTGAGATGCTTGTGCCCAGTGCCTCTGCGTGTGTCTGTCCCCCTGCCCGTCTCTCAGGCTCTTGCTCCTTCTTTTCTCTGCCATCTTACAATTCATGTTTGAATCTGTCTTCTTTATCAGGTTAATTTCCCTCTACGTATATATTCAGACTCAAGTTTTTATTTCAGTCGTTTCTCTTACAGTTGTTATTTAAACCATTTAATTCTTACTGCCGATCTCCTTCTATGTTATTCTTCTGCTATGTCCTAGTAAGCTAAATCCTTTTGGTTAGATGTTGTTTCATAAGAATTTGTGTTGCTATAGTTTCTGAATTTTAACATGTCTAGAAATGTTTTCTGGCTGCTTAAACTTTGAACAAACATTTTGTTGAATAAACAATTCCTCGATCGTGCTGTCCTTTATTAGAAGGTTGAAGATGATAGTCTGCATTTTTCTCTGACCATGTTCTGTTCTGGAGATACATGAATATAGAAAGAGGTAGATATAGATATAGATGACATAGACAGGTCATCATGGTTTATTTTCCTAACAATAGTAACAAATCATCGCTCCAAATGATCATGATATTAATGGTAGATCTATTTTCAGTGACTGGATAGTATTTGTAGTTTCATATGTTTGGTTTTTCAGAAATTTGGACATATCAATATGCATGCTTAATCACACGCTCACCCTCTGTGTGCCCCAGGCATCACGCAGGGCACCGTACAGGGCACAGAATCTGAATGAGGCTCTGTCCATATGGCAGCTGAAAAGGCAGTGAACAGGAGATGTGGTGTGTCTATGCCTTTCCTTCTCATCTCAATTCTTTTCCTTTTTTTCTGTTTTCTTTTAATTTGTGTACTTGGCACAGGGTCTGACTCTGTAGCTTGGATCTTAGTGGTCCTCCTGTTTAAGCCCGCCAGTGCTGGGATTGCAGTCATGTGCCACCACCATGCCTGGCTTCAATGGCTGGCACAGAGCACCAAGGCTTCCAGAGCCAGCATGGCATGTGGTGCTAGGGATCAAACCTGGGTCCTTGTGCTTGCTGGGCAGGTGCTTAGACCACTGAGCTGTCTCCCTGGCCCTCTTAACACTCCTCTATGCATTGCTGAAAATTCGCTTCACCACCAACTACCTTCATTCATTGGCTTTCTCCAGAGAATAGGATGTATGGAAAAGAAATTGGAGTTTTTAATTTTTTTAAAGAACTGCCATGTTTTCCCTACTCAGACTAATATCATCATTCATGACTGACAGAATCACAATGGAATGATTAGTTTTAACCTTTAGCTAAAGCAAGCCTGAAAACAATAAATTACAGTACTGTATTCTGCTATTCAAACAGCACTGGTTCTCCACAGCTGTCAGAAAAGGATGCCTGAATACTGTGGGATTTAAAATATACCATCTTCTCAGATACCCTTGTTCACCTAAGCTAAATCTGCTCAAGAGCCCTGTATTATAAAACAAAGGACTGAAAAGCAGATGGAGTAAATTGTGCTTCCATTCACTCCGATGTCAGAAGAGGGTAAATATCTTAGAACTCTTTCTGCAAGATTTCATTTCCCTAAGAATCTCACTTACTATTCTTTACTAAAAGGGTCACAAACAGTCAATTCTTATTTGCTAGGATATGGGAATAGTTTTTCTCCAATAAGAAAAGTATGCACAGCATAGGAAAAAAAGTTAATGAAATCACCTTTTATTCTCAGCATGAAGGAGAGAAAAAGCACATTGCAGGAACTCAAAAGAAGCTTCATGCAGCCCCTAGAATCACTTACAAGGAAACATCTTTTCTCAAACTTAGTTTGAAAGCAAGACAAAGAGATTTCTGCCAAACGTGCAAATAGTCAAGCCACTACCTGAAGGAGCTATTTTCCTGGAATAAAATTGTTAAGATCTCAGTCATTTTCTGTGTGAAATCTCGGTCGACTTTTTTGGATTAGTTTTATAGCCTACAACAAAGCTTTTAGCAAATAGAATTTGAAAAAGAAGTGGAAAGTTTTACAAATGAACCTGCAGAAGTTCTTTCGATTAAAGCCAAGGGGAACAGAAAAGCTCACGGGAAAGAATAAAAGACACAATTACTGAAAAGTGTGAGTGGTATCATTGTGGAGTATTCAAAATATAGATTTTTTTATTTTGACATTGACACTAAATTAACAAAACATTTCCTAGTTCTCATGGAAACAGCAGAAATGTGTTCAAGTTGCAATGAAGAATAATAGATCTGAAGATAGTATGGAAGCAAAGAGAAGTTCTATAAAAAAGAGAGATTTATGCACTTTGTTTTTCTTTAGTACATGGCAATATCTGCTTGTCCAGTTAAAGAAACCCTCAGTCATGCAAAGCAGCTGGCACCTCGGTTATTTCTTGATGAGGGTACCCCTGTTCCTTAGGGTGCTCTGGGCCACCATATCCCTCAGAGGAGGACAGCATAGTCACCTTCTGAATTTTACAGCTAACTGGTGAAAGCCTACTTTCTTTCAACTTTTGGATATCTTCCTGGAAGTTGCTCCAACTGTTCCAAATGTGGGTAAACTTAGGGTGGAGTATTTCCTGGCATCCAGTCCCCAGGAGCACTGCACTTCGGACAGCTTAGCCTCGGACTGGATTGGCCTTTCAATCGCTGAAAAATAAAATAGTAAATATCTCAAAACATCTGTGATTTATATGTTAAGTAGTAAATTCAAGGGAAAATGACCAAAAAAGGAAAAAGTCATGAACAGACATTGGGAATGAGTCCCCCTGCTGTCATAGGTCTCAACCACAATCCGTTACTACTTAATTTAGAGCCAAAGCTCTTCTAATCTAAAATGCAAATTCACCCCAAATATTTAATTGAGCCCATGCGTATGTGAGCTGTATTCTTTCAGGCTCAGCACCCCGCCTCTAAGAAATCAGGTGGAGCCCCCATGCCACATCCACGTTCATTGTTTTGTTGTTGTTTTATCAATTTTGTTGAGAAACAAATAGCAATGAGACAGTTTCAAAACAGGTTAGGATGACAGTTACAATAATTAATACATGGCATATTGTTGCCTTCATACTGGTTATTCATAGTATAAGATACAGACATGATATCCTGTCCCAACACTCTTAGTACAAATCTTTCTTCTCATTGAATTAAGAGAAAGTACCTGTATATCTAACCTATTTTGTATATACAGATACAAAATGGTCCCTCATTTGGATCCCCATTTTTGTTTATTTTTGTCAGTGATGGGTATTCCATTGCCATTTAAATATTGTAGGCACATGAATTCAGCAAAATATTCCAATGTAGTCCAGTACTCCATAATAGTAGTGGGTTTTCTGTAGGACTGGCAGTGTCAGAAGTTGTTGACTTGAGCCTTTTATAGCTCAACATATTAATATGCTTTTACTTTTTATACCTTGTTTTTATGTTTTTACACTTTTCTACTGGATGATCGAAACACCCACCTTAGTTGTGAGCTCGCCCTAATCACCCTGGACATGGGGACTTATCTAAAGACTGGTGTCCTTCTTGGTTCCATTAAGCTATAAAACGCCTTCAGCTTGTTTATCCCCTTTGTGGTGACCTTCCTCCCTTAAGCAACTCCTAAGGTTGCAAAATGGAAAGTAGCCCAGATTCAGGCCATAATTTTAAAAGTTTTGCTTCCTTAGTGAACTTCTAGCCATACATGCCACCTTCATTTGGTGTGCATTGCCTGTAGCCTCTGTTAATTACTTCGTACAAAATTGCTAAAGATAGTAACTGTGTGAACGCAGCCATTCTTAGCCATTTAGTGGAGTTTGGTCTTTATCTTTACAAAGATCTGGACAAAATGACTCATGAGAATTTAAATCAAATTAGGAAGCCTGTGATCTTGCCCAATTTGTTAAGTTCAAATGTCTACCTAGGGCATTAAACTATATCCAATGATTTTATCTTTTCATAGTCGTTTACAGACCACAGGAAATAAGTAATAGACTTGTTTTGATCAGCCGCTCGCAAGTCAGAGTCTGCAGGATCCCGCCCTCCATTCTCAGCCATCATTACTCCTCTTGAGATCCAGGTCCTGCAGCCATCGGACTCCCCACTTCTGGTCCTGGAGTTGACAGTGGAAACCACATAGGTGCAGTACACAAAGGCAGGTGAATGTTGTAACTCAAAAATCAAATGACAACGGGACAAGTCCAAAAATCAAGGGAGCGCTTTATTTTAGCAAGTACCCTGCAGTGGTCTCTATGCAGAAATGCAAAGAAGCGCGCTGGGCCATTACAAGGAGCAGTATATAAGCTTCAAAACCGCAAACCAGGGAGGGGAAGGGGGAATGAGGCAAGCTTTGTACAGAAGCAGATCGCATTGGTTACTTTGGGGTAACTTTTAAAATAATTGGTTAGCGCCTTTTGTAACGGTTATTTGGGCAGCTAATTTGTATCTTTTTGCACAAACAGCAGTAGGACGGGCAGTTTGGGGTTGATAAGCTAATTTTAACAGCAGTTGAACTGGCGGTTTGAGATCAATTAGCTAGTTTTCCTGGAACTCGGGGCTCTGAGGGTGAAGTACTACAACAAGTTAGAACAAAACAACACGGAGGGAACAAAATAGTGACTGAGGGGGTCAAGATGGAGTCAGTTAGGCTATAACAGTGAAAACAGGTGAAGTGCAGACCCTGATACCCACCTGGGAGTTCCACTTCTTCATTGCAAATTGCCTGGCTCACTGATAGCCCTGCCTTCCAAAAGGCTCCCCAGAGAACTACCTAATCTTTTCTGCTTTCCAGAGTGAGACACCTCTCACCTAAGTGGTAGATCACACGTCTGAGAGCTGCAGGGCATGGCGCCCACTGTGCTAAAATGGTAGCTCTGGCTCCCAAGGAAAGCACCTGCCATGCAGCCTGGGGGAAATACTCTCATCTAGAACACAGTGTCTGGGGTCTTAGCTGAGGTCAATATTCATTTCCGAGTGCCTTGAAAGATGCTTTCTAGACTTGATTCACCTTTATGTCTTCCATACTATACTATACTATACTATACTATACTATACTATACTATACTATACTATACTATACTATACTAAACTAAACTATACTATACTATACTATATTATACCATACCATACCATACTATACTATATTATACTATACTATTCTATACTATTATAAATTACATGTAGCAAACAATAAACATATACCCAGCTCACAGTATAGTAATTCTTTAATATTTAAAAGCAACCAAGAAAAAAAAAATAAACTTAATTTAAGAGGATGGAAGAACAGCAGAGTAGTAGCATTTGGTCAATGAAAAGACTATTAATATGTGAGAAAGTAAAACCAGCTATAGATTGCATTCTTTTGCTAAAGCCTGTTATTTTCAATGCCAGGACACACACATATGGAGCGAGCACCCTACCAGGGCAAGGTGTTCAACTGCCCTCCCGTGGGCTTGTGTGTCCTGATTGTTCTTGAGAGATGCACCTGTGCAAACACAATTTAAAGCCCATAGATCACACTTGTCACGAAGGTCACCATGTATTAAAGATGCAGCAAGAATCTGTGACTCCTTTGCAGCCTCCTCATGAAGAAAAATAGTGTTTTTAAATTTTCCTAATAAAGTTACATTCATCATTTTCCTTCTCCCTTTTCTTTTTGTTCTCAGTGCATTCCTGTCATCTTCAGAGCTGATGTCAATGAAGCTGAATTTCTCTTAAGTCAGACTCTCAGCTAAGTGAGATGAATGGAATCGATATCCTCCCCTTTCCAGGCGAAATGAGTTTGGTAGCACACGCGGCCCTGGGCCTTCCCCTCCGCTCCTCTGTTCATGCTGCAATCCATCACAGCACGGCGTGGGCACCTGAACGAGCACATCTTAATATGAGATTTCAAGCAACGGTTCTCTCTAATGTAATGAAATATCTCAGCCTTTGTCCTTAAAGAGCTACACCCAGATCTATGCGTTCTGCTCCTCGTGAGGATTTATGTCTATTATTTTTACAGAGTTCTTGGTATTCATTGACAATTAGTCAGGTGCTTGAGTTCATGAAGTGTCTGGGCCCCACAGAGAAAAGCTGAAATGCTATTCAGTTCTGGGAGCTGACTCTGAGATCACACAGAACTTCAGGAGGAGGAATTTGTATTCAAGGCCACCAGCTTCATGGCTGTGCCCTGCATTGCCAGGTACCTGCTTGCCGTTATTCAGGAGGCCTCTCTGTGAATTCAAGAATTCCCTTTGCAGGAGTCCTTGTGACCGAGAAAAGGAACTCTAGCTGGTTGCTTAGTGAGGACTATGGGAGCTGCAAAATGTTGCTGATTTTCTAACTATTATAACCCTTTAAATCACTATTATTAGTTTAGTCTACATCTACATCTCAGTTTTTCATTAATGTTATTGAGAAACAAATTGGAATGAGATAGTTTCAAAACAGGTTAGCAGGACAGTTACAATAATTAATACATTGCCTATTGTTGGCTTCGTAGTAGTTATTCAGAGTACAAAATGCAGACATGATATCCTGTCCCAACACTATTAGTACAAATCTTTCTTTTCATTGAATTAAAAGAAAGTAGCCATATAGCTATCCTAACTATTTTGTGTATACAAATACAAAATGCTTCTTCATTTGGATCCCCTTTTTTTGTTCAGTTTTGTCAGTGATGGGTATTCCATTGCATAAATTCAGCAAAGTATTCCAATATAATCCAGTAGTCTATAATAGTAGTGGGTTATCCATAGGACTGAAAATGTTACATCTCGGTTTTAATAAATCAAATATAACAACATAGGAAGCTGTAAGCAGGGTATAAGTACTCAATAAAGAAAATGTTGACTTGTACAGATCAGAGATCAAAAAAGGGTTTTGTTTATTTTCACGTATGTTCATATTTTTATATATTTGAATACTGGTAAGATAATTATGTGTTATTTATTGTTTACCATAAGGAAGTCCACAGGAATGACAAGATAGAAATGTGTTACAAGAACTAATATGTGTATCTGCTCTACCTGGAAATACCCTGTGTCTTTAATCAGTAAAGTTGGGAGATGTTATGGTCTTCAGATTAAGTTAGGATACAGCAGAGCTTTTAAGGACCATGAACATCCAGCTGGGAGGAGCCAAGGACATGTGTCAGGCTCCATCAACTGAAGGCAAGCCCTTGGGTGACACAGAGTCCCCAGGCAGTATTCCTAGCCACAATTCATCCCACCCCTTGCGCTGTGATTGGGCCTACCCTTAATAATGACATCATTTATGAAAAGCAACAACTGGCGTAAAGAATCCATAACTAGCAAATGGATAGTGAAGTCAATACTCAGGCGTGGAGGAAGATCGGGGTCATTTGAGGAAGGGTTAAATAGCTAGCAAAAAGAGAGAGAGAGAGAGAGAGAGAGAGAGAGAGAGAGAGAAATGAATCACAATGAAACAGAGTTGTGTATATCCAAAAGGATGTTATCAAGCCTGATAATTCGGAGACTACTTGAGCATCAGGGGTTTCTAATCCCACACAACATGGTCACTGTGAGTCTTCATTACTTTCTGATCAGTGAGACACAATGCTCAACACTCACAACTTAAGAAAGGAGAGGTTCGTTTTGGCTCACAGTTTGTAGCTATTTCAGCCCGTGGGCAGCTTGCTCTGAGCAAAGTGGCCTGGCAGAGGAGAAACAGCCATGGCAGGGCAGGGGTAAGCAGAAAGATTGGGGGGGAGCAGTAGGCCCCTCCCCCAAGTCATACTCCAGTGGCCACGCCCTCTGAGCTGGCTTCCCAGCATCACATTTACTTTGAAATTCATCAGTGTACTGATCCAGAGTTGAGTATCACCTCCTCTGATCCATTCATCGCCCCAAAGCCTCCTATTGGAGCCATGAGGCTTTAGGGAGACACCCAGAGATAAGGTACAGCAGGGTAGTTAAATCCCCATGCATCCGTGTTGCCTTGACTGTTGTCTAGTACTGGTTCAGGGTATAAGGGTCTATGACATGGGACAGCTCCTCCTCCAGGTTGCTGGTTCCAGGTGTGAGCACCCGAGGAACTGAGACCTGGGATCATTTCCTCAGCACAGGACCCCCCTTAAGGGTGGCTGTGCTCTGGGGATGAGACAATGAGGACAGCATGAGCCTTCCTTCGCAAAGCCCAGGGTAAGGGACTAAAAAGTAATTAATGGCAATATATATTTTCAAACAGTAAAGCAAAAAACCCACCAGTGCTACTTGTAAGAAAAAGGCATAACGTTTTTGCTATAAATTTCAAAAACTGTAACTCAGAGGAAAGCACAAACTCTGGAATTAATGCTATACAAATAAATTTTAAAATCTGGTATGAGTGTATTACTTTTGAAAGAGATATAAATGTTTGCAATGGCTTATAAATATTAATGTTTCTGGGCTGCTTGCTGGCTGCAAAAGCAGCAGGAAGTTGGCTTCTGCCTGATAAATCTTTCACAGGTCTATCAATTTTCCAGAAAATAATTGAAATCCAGAGTCGTGGCTACAAAGAAGATGCTTTGGGGCCTTCTAATGTTTCATCTAGAACACACGTGAAATCCAACCAATTTGGATCTCGAACGCCCAAGATCCGCTCTGTGTGTTCCTTGCTTTGGATTCTCTAACATCTTAAAAACAGATATTTTTACTTTTCACCTTCACTCACACAGGCATGGTGTCAGTCACTAAAACTACAAATATTTTATAAACTGCACTAACTTTCAAACATCTTAAAGTTGCGTTATTATACATAATAATGTAATATTATGTGGTCATCTCTCTTGTTACTAGGAGCAAACATTGACATACAATTGGTGTTTAGATAAACAAATTACTTTGTACTTACACAAGAAAATTATGAAGTCAATATAAAGAAAGAGATTATGAAGGATTTTTTTCAGAAGTGTACTTTTTATTGTTTTTTAGAAGTGTATTTTTAAAAAGCATTTTAATTAAAGCAGGAGACAAAGCTGCCTCGAGCTGTAGTTCTCAGGCCCCCTACGCTCTACCTGGCAAGGGGGTCATGACACCAAGCACAAGGTTCACCTCGCATTTCTAGGGTTCACACGCCTTTCAACAGTCTGTTACACAATCTGAGCACCTCAGCTATTGCACGAATGGACTGTCTACCTTACAAAATGCAAGAAATTGTTGGGAAAGCTTTGACATCTGCCACAGGCTGCAGGAGTCACTTTCTGGGAGCCTCCCTGTCACTACCCAGCTACCCAAGCTTCATGACCTTTTGCTATTTATTTGTCTCTTGTTACTGTTCTTTTCATTAGGGAGGGGTGATGCCACTTGAAGTGAAAAAACAAGATTTCTTTGGAAACTGAAAAGCCTTATTTAAAACCTGAAAGACAGTTGGATTGATTTTTTTTAACACAGTTTTCCAGAGAATCAAAAACAACACATTCAAACTAATGATATTATTATAAAGAAAATTTTACTTTTATTAAAGGAATACAAATATAAGCCAATGAATTAATTTTACAACCAATTTTTAGAAATCTGAAATATTTTTACAGTGTTTAACTTCTTACCCTTCTTGGTCTGAATTTACCATTTTTTGGGTCTCTCCCTCGTCTTCAGCCCAACTTTCTAACAATTATAACTTGATTTGAATTTCTGGTCCCTCTTCTTCTTCAGAATCACAGATATAATGAGGCCATGTACAGCTAGATGCAAGTGCGCACGCTCCCGCAGCATCGCTAGCTGATCTGTTCTCTCGGGGAGGTCCTCAAGTTCAATTTTTGTTTCTCCAGACGGTTGTGCAGCAGTGCTGGCAGGCTGGTTAGAGGGCTGGAGATGCTAGATATGAATTCTCGGAAATAAGTCCCTCCACTTTCTTCAAGATCAAAAAAAAAAAAAAAAAAAAAAAAAGAAGGAGCCCGATTTTCCTCCCACTGATAACTCCATTCTCCATTCCCTTCCCTGCTGCACGATATTAATGGCTCTGCTTGGCTGGCTGCCTGTTTATCTTCCACAATTTTCCTGTGGCATTTGGGCCATGTACTCAGTCTTTCTGCTGCTACTGACCAAATATAATTTCGCCCACCTATAGTTAGTCTACCTGAAGGTCCTCTCCATCCGCAGCGTGGCTGGGTGCTGCTCCTGAGCCCTGAGTAGCTCCCGTACAGGAGTCTGAGCGCTGTGCCTGGTGCTCCCAGCTCCTCTCTGGCAATCTCTGAGAAGTTTTGGCACAGTGTATGAATATACAGCAACTCTGTGCATGCCAGCAGAAGAGACGCTCTGCCTCGACTGTCCTAGGGAGCACGGGGCAAAGAAGCGCACGCAGGAGACGCCAGCACACATTGCCCTCCCCGAGAACAAGGTGGCATGCAGGGTCAGGCTGCATGCAGCCTATGCTAGGACCACACCCAGACTCTCTTAGGCGGACGCCAGGACTAATTCTGGTAAAAGCAACGCAGCCCCCTGCTATTCACTGGCGTGACCACAGGCTGCACAGAGGCATGGAGGCTCAAGAAGGGCAGGTCCGTGAGAACTGCTCCTTTCCTTTGGACTCTGTATATGAGAGCAGCGCGCCAAGACCACAGGCAGCTGCGGCCACCCTGCTGGAGCAACCATGGAGAAATCGGTATCTATATACCTAAAACTCATGAATGACAGGGAGTAATAGAATGCAGTAGCTTCTTTCGTTGTATTGTTTCTCTAGGTGACAATAGAACAGGTTGAGGAATGGGAACCTTATGGACAATCACATTAGGTAGCCTTCATCTTTACATGAATAAAGGCAGCACTCCATTAGTCCTCGCGCAGTCTTGATTCTTTCCCTCAGATGAGGGAAACGCAGACAGGAATTTCAGTCTTTCGGGAAGATTAATTGCACTGTGCTATAGAGTGTTCATCATGCAGCCTTTGCTGACCTGCGTAGCTTCATGATTTATTCACTAAGAATACAGAGTGGCTTCCATAAGAACGGGGCACACACACACACACACACACACACACACACACACGCACCACATGCACACACACAAAATGTAAATAATCAATCACATCTTATGATATTCAAATCAGCAGCCAACTTCAAGTGTCCTGTGACCAGCGTTCACAGCCATCTCACTAAGCGGTAACAGGCCCGCTCTCTAGTCCTTCCCACCTGAAGCCACCGCTCGAGCTTCCACTGCAGCCACACATCCCTGCAGCGCGTCGCTCTGTCGCATGCGGAGCCACTGATCCCGGCTCAGCGCGTGCCAAACGGCCCGTGCCCCACTGCACAGCTCCATGCTCTCCTCTTCCCGAGCACGGTACGCCTTGCTGTGCCTGACTTTTCTGCTGCATGGGACCCTGCTCTCCCAGTCCTATTTTATTTTCCTCTCCGCCTCCTGACTTTTGGCCCTCACCACCGCAGCTTCTGCTGCTACCTGACCTCTAGATTCGAAATCTAGTTCCACAATCGGATGCTCGGGCCTTTCATCTTCTCGCTCTGTTCTCTCCCAAGCAACGGCGCCTGCTCCCTTGTTGTAAGGCCCTTCCCTTCCTCTGTGCCGTAGCTGATACATAAAGAAGTAACCCCGGCTCTGAGCGCGCTCTCAGCTCCTCGCGCGTGCACTCGAGGGCCTGCCTGCGCCTTCGGTTGTGGGGGTCGTGTGTGCTGCGCCCTTGCGGGCCGACTTCAGGCAGGGCTGCTGACAGTGAGGAAGGAGCAGCACACACCCACACCCACAGCACCGGGCCTGAGCAGGGCCCACAGAGTCCATTCCTCAGACTCTTGTTTTGCTCACCATGGGCATAAAAAATAACCTTTCATGGTTTTTCCCAAACAACCAAGTAAGGAGCCCTGAGTCGTCTTCTTCTGTTCTTTCAGTAGGATGAATATTGCCAGCCAGGTTACTGGAGATATATATATATATATATATATATATATATATATATATATATATATATATATATATATGTTTTGAAGAGAGCCTGTAGAATAGGACGAAACATTTTCCAATTGTTCATCTGACAAAGAAATGTTATCTGATGAAAATAGGAAAAAGATCTAAAGATATGTTTTACAAAAGAATAGATGCAAATGTCCAAGTATGTGAAAAAAATATTCAACACCACTATTCATCAAAGATATGTAAATCGCATTCCCCACAATATACCACAGTAACTCCCCCTAGAATGACTTCAATCAAAAAAGAATAGAAAGTAGCAAATAGTAACAATGAATGCTGAGAGGAGGAGAAAGGGGAAACCTCACACACTTTTGGTGAGATTATGAATTATTGCAGCTATTAAACACAAAGTATGCATGTTTTCCACACATCAAAAAAATAGAGCTATCATATGATTCAACAGTCCCACTACTGGATGCGTATCCAGGGGGGAAATAAATCAGCACAGCCATAAAATAGCTGCATTCCCCTGTTTATTTTATCACTCTTCCCCACAAGCAAGATATGAAATCAGGCTAACTACTCAACAACAGAGGAATGGAGAAGGATGCTACACACAGGTGCATGCACACACACACACACACACACACACACACTGGGGTGTCATTCACCCTTGGAAAACAACCCTTCTGTGACTTGCAACAAGAAAAACATTATGTTTAGTGAAATAAGCTTGCCACAGAAAAACAAATAAATACAGCATGATCTTGCTCAGAGGTAGGGGCCAAATAAGCTGGTCTCACAGAACTGGGGAGCAACACTGTGGAACCCAGAGGACAAAAGAGGTAGGTGGAGAGGGAAACAGACAGAGGTTGATCATGTGGGACACAAAGAGTCGGAAGGCCAGAACGAGTCCCAGGTGACTGCAATTAGCAATAATTTATTGTACATGTCAAAGTCACCAGAACAAAGGACTTTGAATGTGCTCAATATAAAGAAACAAAGGTTTGAGGTGATGGACGTGTTAAATACTATGATTTGGTTTAACCATCATACACCATCTATGTGCATTGAAATACAGCTCATGTGTCTACTAATTTCCCAGCCTGTAAGTTCTTGTCCATCCTGCCCCTTTCCACCATGCCTCTTTCACTTTCATCTTGCCTTTAGAGGAAAAAACAGCCCTAAACTCATTACAATGTTCACTACAAAAAGTTCAGCAAAACTTTGGAAAAATTAAAATTGAAAATGATATCAGACATACTGTGATTACAGAAAATATGATGGTATCAGGATCTTTAAACTTGGATTACAGCACTGGATACAAGGCCCTCTGCCCACCGCTTACAGAGAAGGTTAGCTGAACTAAGAGGTTTAGGGGATTCAGTCCATGGTGCTGGGAACATCACGGCATAAGGGTGTGCATGGCTAGCTCTGCTTAGTGCAGGATGGCTGGACTGCAGCAGGGGAATGGGGTCAGGAGAGGGCCAGGAACAGGCACAGAAACCACCGCCAGGCCTCTACAACCCCAGCTATCTCAGAAGAGTGCTCTTGAATGAACTCAAGCCCATCCAGGTCGATACATTCAAGCTGAGCCATCACCCAAGGATGATACATCTGCATTTCTTTCTTAGTTTTAGCCAATCACTAATATATTATACTAAGTAAATAAAATAACACAGAACTGTAAATTTTAAATGAGCTAAGTTAGGAAATATTTTAAAGCATTCTGCTTTTTAGTATTAATAGAAATACAATTTTGTTCACATCAGAATATTACTATATCATATTTTAACAGCTTCCTTTGATGAGAAAAGGCATGTTGTGAATCAGTTAAAAGGGAAAAGTTCTGTATCTTCTGAGCTTACTAAAATGCCTTATGTTTCAATTCACAACTTACGCACTAAAGTGAAATAAACCAGACACACATGTGTAAATATCGTATAGTCTCCCTAGTATAACAAGCGAAAAGCAGAAATACAAAAGGAAATGTACAACAAGTAAAATCAATTGAGTCAGATAAGGCAAAGTGAATGGCATAAGCTGCAGGATACTAATCAACTTTTCTTCTGGATGGTTAACAACCTAAGATCACAAGTCAGAGTTGGAGAAATAGATGAGCCACAAGGCCCGCCAACATTTTGGCCCTAGCCTTTCAAGGTCAGCAAAGACTCAGGACATAGGAGAACCTGTACTGCAACATCATGAAACTCAGGTGAGCTCCAAATTTTCTGAACAAGGAGATTATGGAGCCACAGAGGAAAGAGATAGAAGTTCTAAAGTGTGCCTGGGGAGAGTCACATGAAGAGAAAACTTTCTCTCAAGCTCTCACAGAGAGCAATCTGGTCAAGCATTGTCCGTGACTCATCCACATGGATGACACAGACAATGGAACTACAGAATAATGTACGGGACTACAAGATAAACCCTGAGAGGACTTCAATGACCACATAGGAAATATAAAGTTCTTGTGTTGGTATATAAGTCTTGATCTACCTAGATCTTAACCATCCAGCAGAAAAGTATAAAAATGAAGTATACATCGTGAGCCCATAATATTAAGCTGAGCTGTAAATGGATATGGTCGACAATTTATTTGTATAACTCACTATGGTTGCAGAATGCTGGACTGTGTTGGATTGTGGTGTCGAGTTCAAGGGCCTAAGTTAGTTGAATGTCAATGGAGTGCCCACTTTTGACAGGTGTAGACAAAGGAAGGGTTGTAGAAAGAAAAAATCATGATGTGTGTGTATAGACAGTACAATTGGGATAGATAATGCTGTGCTTCTACATAATTCTATGAGAGGCAAGATTTGCACTAATGGTGGTTGGACAGGATATTATGTCGGCTTTTAGTACTATGGTCATCCACTCGGTAAATAATTATTGAATTTTTGATATAATTCAGGTATAAAAAAATAAGATAAGTAAGCAACTACACTCTTAATTCACTGATAAGAGATATCTGCTAAAATAATATCTGTAAATATAATATCATGTATGCACCTTGTAC
>PVKA01005928.1:71296-87318 GCA_004027165.1 Ctenomys sociabilis | reverse complement strand
TGGACTTACTAGACAGAGACTTTACAGTAGCTGATTAAAGTATGTTCAACTTGCTAAAGAAGACTATACCAAAAGAACTAAGGGAGAGGATGACAGTGAGTGACACTAAACAGAGAACAGCAATAGGGATACAGAAATTATTCTTATAAAGGATCACAAAGCAAAATAACAAATGCAACCCTTACTAGAGGAGTCCAGCAGCTGACTTGAGCAAGCGAGAGAAAGAACTAGTGAACTTGAAACTAGAATAATTGAGATTATCCAATCTGAGGAACAGAAAAAATAATGAAGAAAACTGAGCGGAACCTCAGAGACCTTAGATGTCACTGCTACCAGTCAGTTGAAGGTTCCTTTGCTCATTTGAGATAGTAATCATGAATTGGCCAGCTGCAACTCTGCTAGTAGCCCTCATGGCATTGGTCCGCATTGCTAATTGCTGGTCTCTGCCACTGCTAGCCTCTGTTCTTTGGTGCAGATTTGTGTGAAACACTGTCAGTAGACTGCTGGGTTGATGCTAGTATCTGCTGCTGCCAGCCATTGTATGATACCTGTTTCTGCCAGATGCTTCCAGTTTCTGACTTTTCAGTGTCTATAGCTCTTTCTTTTAAATCAACTTCTTCTAAATTACTTGGAATATATTGTACCTCCTATAGCCCTTAGGGATATACCTAAGAAATAAGTCTCCAAAAAGTATTTGTAGGACTGTCTTATTTGAACAAGACCTGTGCTGCAGTACAGATGAATCAGTACCAGCAGGGATCTCTCCAGATCAACTCAGGAAATGTGAAGGGAAATACTGTTTATCTAGCAGGTGCATGTCTGCAGATTGGTCTGGATCAGGCTTTTTGATTGGTGTAGATTTGAACCTGCTAATTAGTTCAGTCTGGCCTAAATTTAAGCTTTCTGGTGCAAAACTCCACCTTCTGTGGGGGTTTAGAAATCTGTTGTCCTTGTTGGATCTTTCTAGCATTTCCTTCAGAAAATATTAGAGTTATAATTTGGTGATTATGAATTTCTTCAGGTGTTTTTATGGAAATATCTTATTTCTCCATGAACCCCTAGAATCCTAGCAGAAGAAATTCACCAAGCATCTGAAAACAAAGAGAGGGAAGGAAAAAAAGATGAAGGGGAGTCAATAATGGAGAAATAACAATGACAAGGGTCAGTACATAAGTTATAATCATCAGTGTCAATCCGCCAATCAAAAGACACTCATTGGCAGAATGATTCTAGAAGATCCAACGATATGCTGCCTGTAAGAAACACATTTAATTCAAAAAGAAATTCAGATTGAAAGTCAAAAACAATACTCTCTGTGACTAGAACCTAGAAAAAAGCAGAGATAGCTGTTCTATTTACAGATAAAGTGAATTTCAAGTCAAGTCTGATTAAGAGATATAAAGGTCGGTATATTCTTGTGAGAGGAACAAACCAAGAGAAGGAGATAGCAATTATAAATACATACACAATAAGTAGCAGTATACTCAGCTATATAAAACAAATATTAATAGGCATAACAAATGAAGTAAATGCTATTACAGTCATATGAGGGAATCTCAGTAACCCATTATGAGAAAAACATCAAGTAGACAGAAAGTTGCCCATAGTTGCCCAACTGAATCAAACTTTTGCACAAATGGATTTAGTAGATGTCTACAATGTTCCACCCCACTTCAACATATACATTCTTCTCAGCTGCACATGGGACATTACCCATGTGGTCATGGGACTATGACCACATACTAACTCATAGAACATGCCTAAGTAAATACAAAGCAATTGAAATTATCTCATGTACATTATCAGATCATAGTGCAATGAAATTGGAAATCATTGGCAAAATAAACAGCAAGAACTTCATAAACACATGTAAATTAAATATTAGCATTCTAAACATACAGTGAGTCACAGATGAAATTGAAAAAGAAATTAAACATTATCTACAATTAATGATACTGCTGGTACACTATATGGATCTTAGAGGATACAATGAAAGCAGTTATAAGAGGAAAATTAATAGTGGTGAACAACAGGAAAATAGAATGAATACAAATAAAAAGCCTAGAAAATGAAAACCTGGAGCAGCCAAAGGCTCATACAAGGAAAGAAAGAATACATTGGAGACCAAAAGAAAACAATGTGAAAAATCAATTAATTGAGTTGGTTGTTTGAATGAATAAATAGAATTGACAGATCCTTATCAAACCTTATCAAAAAAAGGAAAGACTCCAATCGATGCTATTAGAAATGAAAAAAGTGAAATCACAATGGACCCTGCAAAAATTCAGAAAATTACCTTTACCTAGTTTGAAAATTTGTGTTCTAATAAAGTAGAAAATGTAGAAGAAATGGACAGATTCCACATGAATTATCAAAGCTGAATTAAGATATAAAAATCCTAGTTAAATCAATGTCAAAGAAATCACAAATTGTCGTTAAAGACATACCAGCAAAGGAAAGCCCAGACCCTGACACTCACTGCTAAATTTTATAAAAAATTTAGAGAAGACTTAATACCACAACTTTTTGAAAGGGAAGCATTATTCCCAAATTCGTTACTGGAAGCAAGCATTACCCTAATAAGAAAATTGGAGGACACAATTAAGAAAACTGTAGGCCAGTCTTCTTTAATGAACATTGATGCAGAAATTCTCAATAAAATACTGACAAACAGAATGCAGCAAATCATTAAGATTTTACACCCTCGGACCAGGTGGGATTCATCCCAGGGATGCAAGGATGGTTTAACATAAATCAGTAAGTGTTGTATACTGTATTATCTGAGCCAAATATAAAAGTCGTATGATCATGTCAGTTGATGCAAGAAATGGTTTGACAAAGTCTAGCACCCATTCATGATTAAAACCCTACAAAAAATTGAAATAGTCTGTATCTCTGTCTGATAAAAGCCATCTATGACACACCAACAGTCAACCTCATGCTAAATATTGTACAAAAACTGAAAGGTTTCTCTCTGAAATGTGAAGCAAGAAGGATGTCCAGTGTCTGTACTCTTATTCAGTATAGTCATAGAAATTTTAGATAGAGCAATTAGAGTAAGGGTAAAAAAGGAATAACAATAGGAAAGGAAGTTAAATTATCATTATTTGCAGATAACATAATAGTCCACATAGAAGACCCAAAAGCTCAGCTGAGAAGCTGCTAGATTTAGTGGAGCATAGCTGGATACAAAGTCAACACTCAAAACTCAGTAGCATTCCCATAAACAAAAAACAAACTCAGAGAGAAATTAGGGAAGCCCTGCCTTTCACAACAGCATCCCTCCAAAAAAACCTCTACATATAGTCAATACAGTGAAAGATGTAAAAGACCTCTATATTGAAAATGACAGTATTCTGAAAAAAGGAGATAGAATTGAGTATCAGAAAATGGAAAGACATCCCTTCCTCTTGTGTAGGAAGAACTAATAGAGTAAAAGTGGCAATACTTCCAAAACTGTTACACAGATATAATGCAATTCTGATCAAAATTCCAATAGCATAACTGATAGAATTAGAGAAAACAACCCTAAAATTCATTTGGAACCAAGAGAGCCTTGGACTAGCAAAGGCAATTCTGGACAACAAAGGCAACATGGGGCATCACAATCCTTGAGTTGTAGGTACACATAAAGCTACTGTGATTTAAAACAGTATGGTAGGGGCAGGGAAAAGAAAGAAAAAACAAATAACAGACACAAAGATCAACAGAACAAATTTAAAGGTGCAGAAACAACGCTAGATGTACTCAACCATCTTTTTTTTGTTTTTTAACCTTGTCTCTGGAGCCTGGGAGATAACTCAGTGTTCTGAGTGCCTACCTGGCAAGTGCAAGGACCAGGCTCTATCTCTGGGTCTGGCAAGCCAGCCACTAAAACTGGGCACGATGACGCACACCTGTAATCTTAGCAATGGGTAGGCTGAAACAAGAGTTTTACTATGAATCTGAGCTGCATAGCAAGACCCTGTACCAAATACATAAATTAAAACAAACAAAATCCTTATGCCAAACACATTCACTGGAAGAAAGATATCTTCCTTAATAAAGTGTTGGAAAAACTGGCTCTACACATGCTGAAGATTAAAATTGGACCTATATATAATTCACCATGCACTAAAGTAAATTTGAAATGCATGAGAGGTCTACATATTAAAACAGAAACCTTAGATCTGCTGGAAGATAGAATAGGTAAAACTCCTGAAGACATTGCTGTAGGCCTAGACTATGAATAAAACCCTGATTGCACGGGAACTATCCCAAAGAATCAACAACTGGAATCTCATCTTATTAAAAATTTTGCTTTTTAATAAGCAGTGAGAGAAGCCACCAAAAGCAAAAGAATCTACTGACAGAGTCAAGTAAGAACCCACAATATGGGAAACAATGTTTGCCAGTTTTAGACAAAGGATTATGATTGAGAAACATAAAGGACAAGAAAGAAAGAAAGAAAAAGAAGAAATCAGATCATTCAGATTTAAAGACCCCATCCCAAAATGGGCATCTGAGATTAATATGCAGATTCTCTGATGAAAAAATAAAAACAGCAAAGAAATACACAAAAAAATGTTCAACAGTACCTGTCATTCAAGAGATGTAAATTGAAACAACAATGAGATTTCATTTTACCCATGAATGGCTATTATGAAGAAATCTGCAAATAACAAATACTGGAAGTGTTATAGGAAAAATAGAGCCTTTCTCCACAGTTGGTGGGAAAGTAGACTGCTACAATCACTGTGGAAATCTGTGTAGAGATTCCTAAAAAAAATAACTAGGATTGGAGGTCCCAATTGACCCAAGTATTCACCTTCTGGATGTTTTTCCAAAAGACCTAAAAACGGAAGAAATAAATACAGCACAATTTGTAATTGCTAGGTCTTGGAAACAATCCAAATACCCATCAACCTAGGAATGGATTAAAAAAGATTTAAAAAGCTATTAAGAAGGATCAACTGGAGATTAGGTAAATGGATGATGCAACTCAAAGCCATACTCATAAGTATAATAAAATAGACACATGTGTAAACATCATATTATCTCCCTAGTGTGAAAAGCTGAAAGAGCAAGTAATATCTAGAATGTGTAGTAAATTTTGTAAAATGGAAAGAACCTTCAAAAGAAAAGAGAAACTGGGATAAGGGAAAAGATAAAACAAGGGAAAAGCAAAGAAAGAGAAAAGATAAGGTAGTTCTACCACTAATTTGTCTTAGTTCACTGAAAAAGATTTTTGCTAGTATTATTTGGACAATTCCATATCTTGTACTCTGAGTAAGTAGTTTAAAGATAACAATACACAATGTATTAACCATTCTTACCATCTTATTTATCTTGTTTAGAAATGTTTCATTTTCTTTCTCTTTAAAAATAGATTGAGTCCCCCAAGTCCCACCCAGTGTTGGGGTTGAACCTAGGGCCATTACACTAAGGTACATCCCCAGCCCTGTTTCATATTTTGAGAGAAGATCTAAGTTGCTAGGCTTCATTTCAGTGCTCTTGCCTCAGCTTCCCAGAGTGGTAATTATTATAGGTGTGTGCCTCCATATCTGGCAAAAGTTTATTAAGTTCTTTTAAAAAGAGTGGACTAAAGCAGCTGCTTAGGTAGAGTGCAGCAGCCTGGGTTCGATCCCCAATGTGCCATGCTGGCCCTGCCCCCAGGTGAGCTGAAATGGCAATTGAGCCTGGGTGTGGTGGCATGTGCCTATAATCCAAGCTCTTGGGAGGCCCAAAACAGAATCACTATGAGTCTGATATAGGTAGTGAGACCCTGTACTAAAAAATAATAAATAAACATATGATAATAAATAAAAAGACTAATAGCATATACAGTACATAGTTATTGGTGTGTATAGTTACTGTTGGCACTGTAGAAAAATTGCTTTATGGAAAGGACATATTTTAATAGTAGCTCTAGAGTAATGATGGCAACTCCTTCAGAGCTTGCAGTGATACAAACAGCCAACTGCAGCATGCATGCCATAGATTTGCCACCACTGTCCTAGAGTCTTGGATTAGAATTCTAAATTTCAATTTTTGATGTGTTGGCCTAACGTACACTCCTATTTTCTGTTCATGTTCTGTGCTTTGTAGTTATTAGAGCCTTCTAAGTCCTGTAGGTCATAGCACATTGACTCCCCCCCACCCAACGTTTTTACTTTTTAGAATAGGGTCTTGCTATGTAGCTCAGGCAGGCTTTGAACCTGTGATCTTCCCACCTTAGCCTTCTGAGTGCTGGGATTGTAGGTGAGCACCACTACATTTGGTGCCACATTGCTATAGTAGGAGAGCTGTGGAACATTTACCTAAAAAAAAAAACAGTCAAACAAAAAAACTGAAGGCAAATACATAATAAATATGGAGAGGTAAAGATAAAATGATTAAACATTGCCATAACCTAGTAATATTTTGGTGTATTTCTTTTCATATACTGAGAGAGAATATATTTGTGTGCATGGATGCCTTTGTTATGTGTTCATGTTTATAAGACATCCAGAAGTTATATTAGCCGATGTTCATTGGAGACCAGAGTAGTAATACCTATTTTGATTTGATTAGCAATAAAATCTGAAAAACAGACTTTCTCCCTGGCCATGATGGTGAATCATTGAGACCAGAGTAGTAATACCTATTTTGATTTGATTAGCAATAAAATCTGAAAAACAGACTTTCTCCCTGGCCATGATGGTGAATCATTGTAATCCTAGAATTTTGGGAGGCTGACAGAGAAGGAACAGAAGTTTGACCCTAGCCTAAAAAACTTAGCAAGATCTTGATTAGAAGTAAAAATTGAAAAGGATGTAGCTCAGCACCAAGCCCTTAGGTTCAGTACTCAGTAACACACACACACACACACACACACACACACACACACGAATGCTTTTAATGTATGGCCTTTTAATGAGAGTTTTTTATAAGATAAAAGATTTGCAGCCGGGCGTGGTGGCGCATGCCTGTAATCCCAGCACCCCGGAGGCCGAGGCAGGAGGATTGTTGTGAGTACGAGACCAGCCTGAGCTACAAAGTGAGCTTAAGGCCAGCCTGAACTGCATAGTGAGACCCTGTCTCAAAAAGACAAAAAAAAAAAAAAAAAGATTTGCAACATTGTTGCAAAAGAATTGTTACCAAGGCTTGTTATCTCAATTCTAACGTGAAAAAATATAGGAAGATATTTCAGCGTGTGCAAAGTCAGAACTGTTCATTATAATAAAAACTATTATTTGCCTTTTTCATATTTATTTTGAGCGTTTTTAGGAAGTCATGTGAGCTGACCTGTGTGATGTGGCAACACACAAAATGCAGACGCGAATAATTTCACACAGAAGCTATGTAAAATTAAGCTAGATAATAGAGATTTCCAAAAATGTAGAACATTGGCACTTTCCTCACTAAATGATTTACAAAAAAGTTGCTTTCCCCCAAAATGCTAAACATGTGATTGATTCATTATTATTTTAAAATAAATTTTTATTAAATGCACATTCACAATATCTAGCATAGTAAGTATTTATAGGCACAAACAACATAAATAAAAGTTCTCTGTGTTAACTTTGTTAAAATTTCTCCAGAATTTTAAAGAGTATAAGGGAGCACTGACCCCAAATGTTTGAGAATTGGTGGATTATATAATAGCAAAAAACAAAACAAAACAAAAAAAAACTTGCTGTTAGGATCACAACCTATATCAGTAGCAAATTTTTTTTTTCATTTCCTCACAGGAACGAATATAAATTCTCCAGTCCATTAAGTTTCATTTGAAAGTCTAAACTTTTGCTGATGATGAATGAATTACTTTCATTTGTTTTCCTTGAAGTGGTAGGCTCACTTCATTCAATTTCAAGAAAATGTTTTTCAGAAACCCTACTTTGAATTGAAGCATTATAGTTTGTGTGTCAGTCATGCTTTGAAGTGAACATGGGTTCCGTGAAAAGTGACTCACAAGTGCTGTTCCTAGGATGACTGTTGTGCATTGGAGTGCTTGTGAGTGTTGCCTATGTATGAATTTGAAAAATCATTCCTTGATCACCTGGAAAGTGCTGGCTTAGTGAGGCTTGAAGAACATTTCTGTATGACACTATTATCATAGTGTCATGAGAATTCATGGGCTCATCAGGAAACTCCATCTATGTCATGTGTGGTGGAAGTTTCAGTAAAAATTATTAAATCTCTATCCATATTGGTATTTTTTTTTTTTTTTTTAAATACATGATTGGTGTCTGGAATGGAAGTAGGATATGCCAATGTATCCTGTTAATATCAAAAGAATCAGCATATTATAAGGGTATCATACCTAAGACTGAAATGAAATGGACATTGACAAACACAAGAAGAAAGCTGTGTGTACTTATTAAAGAAATTGAATTTGTAAGAGAAACCTTCTGTGGTGGATTGCCAACTGGTGGTCAACTTGTTATACTCAGCTGATCTAAACTAGTGTGGTGCTGGGTGTGGGAGGCCCACTTGAGGATTGTTGCCAGCAGCATAAAGAGGCAGAACTAGAGAAGCTGTTGAGAGGCTGTTGGGAAGCTATTTGGAGAAGCTGTTGGAAGTTTCTGGTTCTCTTGGGCTATTCTGCTGGGTGACCTTGTCATGCTGTCTTTTCTGATGGACTTTGTTGTTCTCATTGGAGGGGGAGCTTGGAACCTTGCTGCTGAGGATGGCTGCAGTTCATTTTGGGAGTGTTCTAGTCCTCACTTAGAACATCACTTCCTGGTTCCTGTGGGTAAGATGGTGTACAGCTCAGTCTCTTGGAGGAGCTTGTCATGTTGGCTTTCCTGTTGGGAACTTAGCTTCCCTCATCAATCTGAGGAGCTCAAGATCTCACTGTTGCTGAGAGTAGTTTCAGGGGAGTCCTAGTTCTTAAGTGCTGCTTCCTGGCTCCAGTACAGATCTCTCAGCCTATTAGCACAGATCCTTCATCCCACTGCAGCAGACTTCATCCCACTGGAGCAGACTTCCTAGCTTCCAGCAGTGACCTTTGGACCTTCTCAGCACTATCTGTGAAACAGGCCTGTGTGAGACATTGTCATGGGCCCTAGGTCTCCAGTTGGACTTGTGGGAGGTATTGTTATGAGCTCAAGGTCTTCAACTGGACTCATGTAGGGCATTATTGTGGGATCCAGAACATCAGCTGGAGTCTGTGGTCTTTAGTGTGTTATCAGATTTCCTGCACTCTTTGTATATGATTCTTTGGGTGAATCACTATAATCATATAAGATATGTGCCCATAGGGCTTATTTCATTATAAGGAAGTATTAAAGCTACTGCTAAAGTAGCTATTCTTAAGCCCGTTAGTTTTGGAATATCTGTACATACTACTAAGAAACACTGAGAATCTCCAATATTCTTGGTTTGGGCAATTGTTATTAAGATTTTACTTTATCAGAAATTAGAACTTTAATCCAGACAGTGCAGCTGAGGCAGGAGAGTCTGGAGTTAGAGCTGGGGAAAGGAGGGAAGAGGAGGGAACATAATGAGACTTTGTCTTGAAAAGGAAACAAATAAAAGAAAAGAGAAACAAATTAAAACTTCAAAAAAATATTTGTTGGGCTGGCCAGATAGCTCAGCAGATTAAAAGCACATGCTTAGGCACATGCAGGGGGCCAGCAATTCAATCCCTGGACTGTCATGCCAGCCCTGCCCCAGGGGCGTGCTGAGATGGCAATTGAGACTGGGCATGGTGGCTCATGCCTAAATCCCAGTGCTTGGGAGGCTGAAAAACAGGAAGAATCTCTACAAGTCTGATCTGTGCAGTGACACTGTGTAGACCCTCTACTAAATTAAAAAAAAAAAAAGTCAACTACATTTATGAAATAATAAATTTAACATGATTTTTTAAATAAAATTCACTTTCCCAAAAGAAGTACAGTCTGTTGATCATTAAATCCCTAGAAGATTCAGCTAAACTTTTTTTATTTTTTAAAATTTTATTTTAAAGAGGAAAAGAACAAAACATAAAAACAAAGTTGATACAGAATTTTTCTGAGTGGGAAAGGCATGGACATGTCTGAGTCAGTGCTTGTCATTTAGTGCTTTAAAGTTGTAGGTTTTGCTTTGCTGTCCACTCCCCAAATGCTGTGCTCAGTCTGCATTCTGATCCCCTGCTGAGCCAGCTCCATGATCATCTCCCTCCGCTGCCAGCATGATAATCTATGAGGAACTCATCCTAACATAGAAGATAGGCACTGATCTATCTTACAAGATTAGAGGTGGTGGACTGCTGTGCCTGGAGGTGGAGGACTAGATGCTCAGTGGGACAAAGGGTGGCACTGTGACTTGGAAATGCATTGGCTTAAAACTCGGAGGGTTAAGGTGCTAAAAGCACAGTCCTCTTGGCATTGCTCTTGTATGGAAACAGACTTCATTTAAAAAAAAAATGTAGGAAGTCCATCAAAGATTGTGTGGAATTGAAGTCAAAATTAACAGAGGCCAGAGTAAAACATTTTAACAGAGGCTGAACAAATAAGCTAATTTATTGGTGAAGCATGAATCCAAGTGGCATGACTGTTCTCCTGGGACAATGTGAGGTAGTTTAATCCTACATATGATTTTAATGCTAATTTAAAAATGGAAAAATGTGGCAGTTACTTTGGGTCTTTCCCTTTCATTGTAACTAGCTGTTGCTTGTTATCCAGGTAATGCCAGGACTTAAGGCAAATGAGACTCAATGTCATCTTGAGCTTTTCATTATTTTGACCCTGTTTTTTAGGAATAGAGACATTTAAGAAGAAACATATGTAACATCTATATTTTCCAAATGCATATAACTTAAACAGTTGTTACTTCCTTGTTACTGACTTGGCTAATAGTTGCAAATGAAAAGTATACATAACTTCTCTTATTTTTTTAATGAATTGTAGGACCTTTTCATCTTCTATCTCCTAGGCATTTGTCTTTTGCTTTAGACTTGGGAAGTTGTGTCTTACGAATTTTTAGATTAGTATTCTGCCAAAAATATCCAAAGATCACTAAACTTAATCCTAAAACTGTTTGTCCTCTAAGTAGCTTTCTTCTTTCTTATAGGGACTTGAACATTTCAGTTACCTTAAGCTTTCCCAACTTAGCAAAGATACCACATTGTTGGATGTGGCTGTTTGCAGAAAAACTAGGGCAATATAGAGTTTACTTTGTTTCTCTCACTATCTCCTTTCCTCTGTTCCCTTCTCTTTCCTCTTCTCCCTCACTGAGAAGGTAATGTATTTTGATTCTAATCTTTGGTCCCTTGTGTGACCACAAAGGCAACTATAGTAGGTCTCCTTAGCAGTTGTTAAAAGGAAATATGATCCAGGTATAGCTTAGAAAGTTTGTAATAACAGATTTGCATTTCCTATGTACATTTTAAAAACAACAAATTTTGTGAACTGCTTTTGAGTTTACAGATTCTGGTACTGCTTATTTATAACTCCCAGTTGTTTTTATTCCTAAAGAGCTACCCCTCTTTTAAGATTGTTGCCAGATTGGCCCTTTGCTGTTGTTTTCCAGTAGTTATCAGATTGTGTCCTGTACCATAACATTTTGGTTTTTTTTGTTCAATCCTGCCTTGGGGATGTGTCACATTAGGCTGTTGAGCCCAGTAGATGGAATATGTTGGTCATAGTCATTGTCAGCATACATTTCTGAGCTGTCAGACTATTTGCTCAGTAGGAGATCATTGCTGATACACTTATTAGCTTCTTAATGCTGCATAGTTTCTCTAAATTTAAATTGAAAGTATCTTTTATAAGTCAGGTAAGATGAAGTATACTTTGAAAGAATATAGTAAATCAAAAATTTTCCACCTGTTAAGTGCCAGTGAGAGAGAGAGAGCATATATGTAATTATGCTAAACTAATTTAGGTATATAAAACATCAGTAAATAATACTTTGAGTTCAGAAATTATTGGCAAGATTGTGATGTGATTTTGAGTCTTTCTGTTTTTGTATTGAAATCCAGATGGTTAGAAAACAAAATGAAGGCAAATACTTTCTAAAAGCAGATGATCTAAAAGTAATCAAAAAGACTAAAATTTTTTTAAAAATTGTACATGCTTGGAAATCGGAACGATTATAAAATTAGAAAAGAAACTAAAAATTATACTAACTAGTAATAAAGTTTGATAGAATTCAAGGCACAAAACATTAAACAGAATAAGGAGGATTTTGTCTTTAATTGGTCATAGTGGGAGACTTAACATACTTGTTTCTGACAAAGAATAAATAAGAAATAGGAATTAGAGATCTGGATAAGCTTATTCAGTGAATTAGTTTCAGGATTTTAACTAGTATTTCTGTAAGCTACATACTTTATTTCCTTATGATTGATCCTCTTTCTTAACTAATGAGTACCATCTAACTTTGGACAGTGAGTCAACTAGTATACAGTACTTGAAGTTTTTAACCAAAAAGCCAGTCTTCTGCGCTTGGCCCCTGGGTGGTGGGAGGAGTTGGATCACAAGTTTAAAGAACACACATGTGCAAAGACATTGGCAACACCCAGCAGCAAGGAGCAGAGTAGAGGCAGAGTGAGAGCTTCCTGTATCTTTGTTGTATAATTCTTATACAGGTTGTTTCTTAATATTTACATTCTTAGGTAGTACCATAACCAGTGCATACTGTTTACCTGTGCTTAGTCATATAACTGTATCCCACTGTGCACCTATGCTAGACAAGTAAGGTCATGTCCTTAGATACTTTGATTTCCTGTATTATCTATTTTTGTGAAATAAGTAAAAATACAAAGTAATTGTAGTATAAGAAACAATGAAATAGCAACACTTCCTTGAGTCTTAAATCCCATTAATTTATTAGTTAATTAATTAGATATAGGGTCTCACTACACAGTTCAGACTCAGTGATCCTCCTGTCTCTACCTCCCCAGTGCTGGAATTATAGACGTGTGTCACCACCACATCTGGTTTTGGTGGCTGGCAGACTTGGCATACAGTACTGGGGATTAATGCAGGTCATTGCGCTTACCAGGCAGGCACTTAGACTGCCAAGCTATCTCCCAAACCTGAGCCTACGTTCCTTTCTTTTGTGTTCTCAAAAAGGCCAAAAATGGAAAGAAGGTGAATCAACTCAAGTCTTCAAGATCCAATAATTTGACTAAAATCCTGTGTTTTTATTGCCTCATATATTCCTGCATGGAGACGGAAAGCTAGCAGTCCAGAAATGTTTGGTTTAGATAAGAAAATAATAAGGCCCAAGAAAAATCTGTTCTCTGTAACCAAGGAGCAGGAGGATAGCCCTGCAAAACAAAATAGCCACTCTACTTAAGGTACTCTCCACATAAAATTCACCCAAATTAACAAAAACCAAGTTTAGTGTTCTGGATTTCACCATTTTCTGGCTGTACCAAAGCAGTTCGTCCCTGTCCAGAGTCTGCAAAGGTAATACGAAGAGTAGTACCTGTTGATCTGCAGTTGAACTGGTAGAGAACATTGAGATGGGCCCTAGGTCTTCAGCTGGATTTGTGCAGGACATTCCCACTGGACTCGGGAACTCAGCTGGATTCTTTGAATCTCTTTTGTATGAACAAATCTCTTACACTCTTGATTTGACTCTTGGGATGAATATCATAAAACAATCCTATAAAGTATGGATCCTATATAAAATCTTTTCCCTTGCAAACCTTGGCTATAACAGACACTACTGATGTGCAATAGCATGGGGTAAACATTTTCATTCCGAAAGGGAGAAACAAGAGAATAAAAAGGAATCAGCACAGTTTAGTAGGACAAACAAAATTCCATACCTCTGTGTCCAGTATTTGGGGCAAGATGTCAGTTTCAAAGGGCTTGGGAGCCCTAATGTGGCATCACTGCCAGTGACTTTCCACAGGTGTTCCACATTCTTGGCTTCTTCACCTTCTTGGCATCTCCGCTGTACTTTTGCCTTCATTTCCAAAGCTTTGCTTTCTCAAGGGTACGCTGCATGGCCTTCCAGATCTGAAATCTAGGTGGAAGCCTCCCTGACCCACAGCTGTTGGCATTCTGCTATAAAACTAGTTTTATGTGGATGATTCTAGCTCCAGTCACTTGGATCCTGGCTCCAGAGGCTTCTGCATAAATTTCTGAACCCTGTGAACCAAAGTCACTGGAAATAAATCCACTATATGGTGCTTCTGGAACAGGCCATCCAGGGGCTCTCTTCTTAGTCTTTCAAAGAAGTTTATGCTGTTGAACCAGTGAAGGGTGGTCTTGGAGATTCCAGAAATACACTCAAGACATTCTTCTATTGTCCTGGTGCAAAGTGCTTGACTTCTTTTTAATGCTAGTCTTTAGCAGGCGTGCTCTCCTTTGCTTTAGTTCTGCTAGTTTTACTTTTCTGGCAAAGGAGAATATTTTCAAATGGGTTTTTCTTTTGCTCCTGTTTCTTACTGTAAATCTGGTGGAATGGAATCAGAAATCCTCATGCCAGTGACTGAATATTGTGCTGTCTTGAAATTTTCTCTACCACATCAGTCTGCCACTCTGATCTTGATAGTGATTGTTGGGGGGAGGGGAGTGTTGTGCAACAAATGGGGTTAAAAGAAAAAGCCTGAATTGACCAGAGTTAAGGAAATGTTATGAGCATAGTTGCTTTTACAGGTGAGTTTTACCAATAAACCTGGCCCCTAAAAGCTCTTACAAGAGCTCCATTTCAGTATTTCATAATTGTTGGGTACTACATCTCATCACATTCTTAGGATTTCTGAATTACCATGTTGAAATCACTGTTTTTCATCCTTCTGCTTTGCTGTTGTTGATTTGCCAGTCTTATTTTGATTCTTTCTCCATTCTCCAATTCTCTAGTCTCTTTACTGTTCATTAGGACCTTATACCCCTTTCCAATATGAAAACATAAGTCACTAAATACAAATTCTTTCAGCCTGCCTTTTCTAGGTTAAGGTGAATGCTTTCCCATTGTATATAGTATACTGTTCACACTTTGAAAAAGGAAATGGATTATAAATATTATTACTTTCACACTTCCCTTTAGTTTTCCAACCCATACAGTTTTTTTTTTTTTAACCACTCTGCAGTGTTGCACTCTTGTAATGGTTTTCTGCATTTTTCTTCTTAGTTCTGATAACTGTTGATGTGTATTTCTTTGTCACTTCTTTCCTTGTTCTCTTTTCTTCCTTTCCCCCCAAAAGTTTTATATATGTCTTACCTGAAGTACTTTCCTTTGGTTGCATCTTTCATTTTTATTTGTATGTAAAAGAGCATGTGAGTGACTTAATGACAATGTCTGGTTAATAGTGTTAACTACCTTTTCTTATTACACACACTGGGATTTCTGTAGTTTTAGTTATGTTTATATCCAGTTGGTTAGCAAATCTTGATTCTTTACAATGCTTCTTAAGCCCATCCTAATTCCACTGACCTGACTATTTATTTACCTTGCTGAATAAAAGTCCTCAGTTCTTCATGGTCTGTGGGTGGAAATAAACTTGTGCCTCTGTAGCATTATTTCTGGCACTGAGTCCTCTCTAAAATCTGTTGGCTCAGCATGATGAGCTACTTTTTTCACAATTGATACTTTTGCATATGCCCCTTCTCTAGAAAGATTCATAAGCAAACATTATCCTTTTTTTTTTTTTTTTTTTTTTTGCCAGGCTGAATTGTTAGCTTCAGATGTTTTTGTGGCATTGTATTTGTATCTTTTGATCTGTGTTTCTGTTTTGCTTTAAAATAAACTTGAGTACTTGAGTTGCTTGTTTCTGCTACCTGGTTTCCCTGTTCTTGGCGTCAAGAACATCTTTATTTGTCCTTCAGAACCTGCAGTGTGCTTTTTAAAGAATCAGTTAATTGGCAGGGGGCTAAATTTTTTAAATTAGCCTCTAGGTTTTTGCATGTGTGTGATGGCAAATCTCAAATCTACTGTGTGCAAGAACATCCCTGCTGCTTTCACAAAAAAGCACCTTCCCCTTCGTCATTTTGTCCCATAGAAGCAAGCCTCATTTCTTGTTTCCCCATCAGCAGCACATTGGTTTTTTTTTTTTTTGTTTGTTTGTTTTGTTTTTGTTTTTGTTTTTTTTTTTTTTTTTTTTTTTTTTTTTTTTTTTT
>PVKA01005928.1:24535-71196 GCA_004027165.1 Ctenomys sociabilis | reverse complement strand
GTTTTATGGGTCAGAAAAGTAAACCCCCAATATGTAATTGAATTCTGTGGTGCCATACCACTCAAGTAATTGGTGGCTTCTTACATATTCAAACTTCAGTTTCTGACTTTTAGAATGAATGAGGTTGATTTGAGAACTTTGAAGAGTTTTCATTTTCTTTAAAGGAATTTATCAAAAGGGTTATGTTTCCTGGATTTGCTGACAACCAAAATTCCGTGGTTGGCCTTTAGTAGCGCAGGAGAGCGTGAGTGCTAGATGAGCTGGGATTGCTCTGGTGTACTCCCTACTATGGATTCCCAGGCAAAAAAGCACCTTCCTCTTCATCATTTTGTCCCATAGAAGCAAGTCTCATTTCTCTTTTCCCCATCAGCAGCTGTCTTCTTGTTCATTATTTTGCCTGCAGCCCTTCTTCAACACCTCCTTAATTGTTAGAAATCAGTTTTGTTTTTTCTAATATCTTTAATAAACTTACATGGTGTCTGATGGTTATACAGTTTTAAGAAAAATACCATAAGGAAGCCAGGCATGGTGATGCATACCTGTAATCCCAGCCCTTGGAAGGCTGAGGCAGGGGGATTGGTGCTGTAAGTGAATTCAGAGACCACATAGTGAATTCAGAGCCAGTCTGAACTGCATACAACAACACTGTCTCAAAAAAAGGGGGGGAGGGGGAGAGGAAGAACATACTGTCAAAGAGGCATTTGTCTTAATTTTCATTTTAGGTATCAGTAAAATCTGAATTTCACTCAGGTAAATTAATTTATTGTTACTTCATCCCCAACACTGTCAGTTCTTTGTTGTCTTTTATAGATTATGGGTTATAATTTACTGTGTGCAGGAACATCCCTACTGCTTTCACAAAGGAGAATTGGTACAATAAGAACTTTTCTTACAAAATTAAACTCACTTTTTTTCTCTTACCCACTAGATGGCTCAAGTGCACCACACTGCAGCATAGTCTGCCCTGTGGCTGTGCCTTTTGCTTCCCATTACAGGACTCTTGCTTTCAAATTGTCTGATGAACCCTCCAGTATTTTAATGCTTTGCATGTATGTGATGGCAAATCTCACATTTTCTGGCAAACACCATAACGTCCTCATATCAAAAGTAAAGACAGAGCCAGGGATGTAGCTCAGTGGTGCAGCGCCTGCCTAGCAAGCGCAAAGTCCAGAGTTCGATTCTCGGTACCAAAAAAGAAAATAGTAAAAATAAGACCAAAAAAAGTCCCTTTGGAAAAGTAAAGACAGTGCATTAGAATACTTAGATGATTTTATTTTTTGTCTTGTACTGTTTTGGATTTGAATTCAGTTGCCAGTAACCTGTGTGTAAGAGTCCCTCAAACTAGGCATACAGTTAAAGTTCATCCTTTTTTTCTTGGCTGCTAGTTACTGTGATTCATTCCTAAGATAAGGTATTGCCTGAGGAGTCTTTTTAAGACACTGTGGGCTGCTTTCTTCTGTTCAGTAGTAAAATTTACTAAGTGTTTACGCTCTTGATACCATAAAGGTTGAGGGGGAAAATTATGTATGAATAAACAAGCATGTTTCTCAGTAGCAAACCCACTGCATGGATTTTTTTTCTCCTGAGTTTGAAGCTAAATAGTGAAATGGCCAATGCAGGAAATGGCTAGTGGCAGTTATGTTTGTAACCATCCATGAAGACAAGTTTGTTTTTCACATTGTCCAAAACAAAAATATTTGAAGTGTATTTTTTAGGAATATTTTAGCTTAGTTTTGCATGACAATATAGGTATGTCATCCTGGCTGCTCAGGAGACTGAGGCAAGAGAATCACAATTTCAGGGTCAGCTTGGACAGCCTAGTGAGATCTTGTGTCAAAAAATAAAAATTTGAGGGGCCGGGAAGATGGCTCAGTAGAATAAGCACTTGCCTGGCAAACCTGAAGGCCTGTGTTCAATCCCTGGTTCCACCAAAGGAAAAAAAAAAAAAGTTGAGATGGATTTTTTAGCCGGGCGTGGTGGCACAGGCCTGTAATCCCAGCACTTGGGAGGCTGAGGCAGGAGGATTGTTGTGAGTTCGAGACCAGCCTGAGCTACAAAGTGAGCTTAAGGCCAGCCTGAACTGCATAGTGAGACCCTGTCTCAAAAAGACAAAAATAAATAAATAAATAAAAATAAAAATTTGAAATATAGCTCAGGTCAACAACTAGGTTAGCATATGCGAGGCCCTGGGTTCATCCCCCTACCACAAAAAGCAACCTGTTTAAGTTAGAGATTATTTTGAGTTAAGGACAAAGTAAAGGAAATGAAGAGTGGTTGAATGCATATTTCCCAGTTTCTTACTTACAGAGCCTTTATCTATATTAACTGATTTGATTCTCCCAAGAACCTGGCAGATAGTACAGATATCTCCAATTTTACAGATGAGAAAACTAAGATATCATGTGACTAAAATAAATTGCAAGGATCAAACAGCTGGTAAGTGGCAAGGCAAAATATTTGGACCCATCTCGGACTTGCTTTTCTTTTTTCTTTCTAAGTGTTCTTTTGTAGTCTCCTGGGGAAATAGTGCTTGTGCCTTCCAAAAACAACCTGAGCCACTTCGTCATATAAAAAATTACTGTCCATCTAAAATAATTATTTCCTGAAATGGAACAGTTTTTAATTCTTTTATAACTGGTATATGCTAAAGGTAATAACCCCAAACAAACGAGTGTGGGAGTTGAGTTTTTAGTATTATAGAGAAACTTGTTTCAGTCAAAATAAAGCAACCAATCATGCTTTTTGACAGAAAACCTAAAGTATAAAACACTTGATAAAAATTCGTTCATCCAGAAGGACTTTTGCACCTAATAGTTTAATCTTATCTTTCAAGTATATTGTTTTTATATGTTCAGTACCTATTGTAGTAACTAGGAATGATTTCTGTCAGTTTAAAAATAGTGTATAGTTTAAGGAATATGATGTGATTAATGTAAATACACAGATTTCTAACAATACTGCAACTAGATAACAATTTGTGTGTTCTTAAAATTCCTTGATTTCTCTTGCTCAAAGGTCCTTGTAGCTAAGCTTTAAAGGAAGAAGTAATGGTTATCTAGTTTTTTTCAACAAGAGTAAAATAAAGTATATTTAAAAAATTTACAGTATTAGTGAGACTATGGTGTACTTTTCTGTTTCTGTACACTTTGTCCTTAATCCCTGTATCTGAAAATATTAGGAGTATATTCCTCAAAGTTGAGGTTGTTTTGTCAAAGCTATTAAAACAAAATAACTGCTAATTGAGCTGTTGATATCATTTTGTGTCACCACATTTAAGACGTCATCTTCCTATGACTGAATTATAACCCCCATACAATGACAAGATATAGTAAGGCTTTCATTCCTTTATATGTGTTGTCAGTTGTTGACAATATTAGTGTATTTATACAGTGTTTTGTATGGAAATCCCAAAACTTTTGATAATTCTTGATAACAAAGGTAGTATCATCTATAAGGACTTACTGTCTATGAAGACTTTTTGGCAGAGGTATTTTTAAAAAGTGTATTGAGGGGCTAGGAAGATAGCTCAGTAGTCTTAGAGAGCCTGACTGGCAAGCGTGAGGACTTGGGCTCAGTCCCTGGACTCCATGCTATACCAGCCTAGTGCCGAGCCAGCCACCAAAACCAGGTGGCTCAGGATCACTATGAGTCCCAGCTGCATAGTGAGACTCTGTACCAAATAAATAAATAAATACTGTATTGAGGGGTTGGCGAGATGCCTGGGCAGTCTAAGTGCCTACCTGCCTTGGCAAGGGTGAGGACTCCGATTTGATCCCTAGTCCTACATGCCCTGCTGGCTTGCAGAACCTTGGGCGAGCCATGACAGCCAATGAAATTTCTAAATTTCATGAAAGAATGAATACCAACAGATCTAGGAAGTTTATTAAACTTCTAGAAGTGTAAATACAAAGGAAAAGGGACATTACAGGGCATAAGAGTGCAAATTCCTGAAAACCAGGAAAAAAAATTGAATCATGCAAAAAAATAGAAATTATTGAATTCCTGGCCATGTTAGGAATTGATAATTATGTAACCTGAATAATATTTGAGCTATAGCACTGGAACTTTCAGTCATCAATGAATGAGCATGTTTAATGAGTTGTAATTGTGACATGATGGATTATGATTAGATTTGCTTAATCAACTTCATTTAAACTGTAACAATTTAGTCACTTCCTTATTTAGTACCACAAGTTTCAATATATAACCTTTGAATCAGCTAGCAAATATGCTTACAGATTTCCATATGTCTTTGATGAGTAAAGTCCAAAATAAATTGAAGAGAAATGTTAATCTTTCAGAATTTTGCAGGATTTTTCTCCCCCTTTTTGTGAATTTGAAGTATCCAAAAATGACCTTATGAAATAAGAATCTCTGTTTACTTAAATACTTAACCTGCTGTAACTCATTGGTAGTTAAAAATTAGGTTTATATAAAATGTTTGTGGATATATAGCATACATACTTGATGTGTCTTTGTCTTTTTTTTTTTTTTTTTTGTAGTACCAAATTGAACTCAGGACCTTGCACTTGCCAGGGAGGTACTTATGCCACTGAGCCTGACTTTGTCTTATAAATACTGTTTTGTTTTTTTTTTTTTTATTATGCTCCTTGGGGAGAGGAGGCAACTTTTATTATATTTCAGTATTATATTTTATTATATTTCGTTGTTCATATGTAAGTACAACTTTCATAAGTATCCTTATCACATGGTCTGCATTCCGATAGAGTGGTCTACATTCTGATACATTTTCTTTTTTTTTTTTTTTTTTTTTTTTTTTTTTTTATTTTTTAAGAAATTGAAATCCACTAAGTTGACCTCATGATCTGTTAGTGGTTTGGGACTCAGTTTGTAAAACACTGCCATATAGAATTGAACAGTAAGTTTTTTATCCTAAATATTAGCAATAGACTATTCTAAAACATTTGAATACTTTCTTTATGATAGTTGAAAAGCAGAAAAAAATCCTTCCTTTTCTGAGTCTTTTCTGCTATGTTTGACTTTCATTTTCTGAAATTTAGCTGAATGCTTAGAAGGTATTAAACTAAGAATGGTTTAAAGTATCAAGCTGACAAAATGTCAGTATTGTTTGAGATACCATGATTGTCTGTATCCCCTTAAAATTTAATTCAAATTAATAGAAAATAAGTTTCATGTTAACTGTTGTTAAAGGATAATTGGTAATGGAAGCATTCTAAATATGAAAAGTTTGTGCAAATAAAGTTTTATTATGTGTAAGTGTCCATGACTACTATGAAAATATTGCGAACATTAATAACTTTGGTGTTTCATATATGTTAAATGAGTATGCATAATTAAGAAATGATATTTCTTGGTTGACAAAAAAACCTTAGTTAAAGGCTGGTGAGAGAGCTCAGCAACTAGGCACCTGCTTAGGCCAATGTAAGGACCAGAGTTCAATCCCCAGCACCACATGCCACTCCCCTCCCAGCCTCCAACTCCCTCTACCTCCGAGACTGAACTGGCCACAGAGACCAGGCATCGTATTGTGCACACCTGTAATCTCAACAATGGGGAAACTGAAAACAGAATTGCTACGTGGATACAAGTTGTGTAGTGAGACTCTGTACCAAATACATTAAAAAAAAAAGCTTAGATCAGTAATACAGTCTGAGGGACAATTACATGTCATGAAGAGTATGAATCAAATTTGGTGAAAAGTATCATTTCCTAACCTTACGTGATGGTAATTTTAAACACTTAGAAATGGTAGAGAAGGACATTTCATAGAAGGAGGAGAGCATAAAAGAAGAAAAGTTTGTTAAAGAGATTTTGAATAGTTGAGTATTTTAAAAATACTCAGTTTCTGAGTAGAGCAAAGCATTGTAGGGGTCAGGGAAATAGCTCAATAGAATAAGTGCTTGCTTGGCAAACACATGGGCCTGAGTTCAATCCCCAGTTCCAAAAAACAAAGAATTGTAAAGAGATCTTTGATATAGTTCAGAGAAGAAATGAATTTGAAGTAGGGAAAGTATCTATGAAAACAGAAAAGGCAATTTACGAGTATATTCAAGTAGGATTCACACAACTAATCTATTGAAAAAAAAATTAATTCTGGGATCTGAGCTTTTGAAAAAACATGGCTTCTTTGCAGCATTTTTAGTGTAGGGTGATGAGGAGAATGTGAGTCAGGATGAGGAAGTCACTAGGGAAAGTGAACTGGGAATTGTGGTGCAGATGGAACAGACAAAGTCAAATTAACCTGTGCAGACTTGAAGGAAAGAGAGATTGGGAAATGCTGAAAACACTTCATTGTGACTATAATCCATGGAATTGGATTGGGGAAAGGATCTGATAAAAGAAAAGTCCAGGGGCAAATCATCCGAAGCCCTGAAATTCCTAAGGAAGGTTTAGGTAGAAGGAACCATGATAGAATTTTAAGCAAGAGGGATTCAGAACCAAATTTAAATCTTAGGAAGGCTGGGTCCAAAGCTCAGCAGCTTAAGTGATTGCCTCGGAAAGTCCTGAGTTCAATCCCTAGTACCAAAAATAAGTAAATAAACAAAGAAATCTTAGAAGGATTAATAAATTTAAGCAAAAGCATGCAGAGTGATTCTGCAAGCCTAGGTAGGCAGTGATAGGAAGTGCAGCTGTACCAAATTTAGAATCAGGTATGGTTAACAGTTAATATCAATTACTCCCACGTTTTCCTATACCACATGTTATTGTGTCTTTGCTTTTCTCTGTTGAAGCTGCTTTATTCTGTGTGTGCTGGATTTTGTGCTTCTCTAACAACAAAGCAAATCTACAGTCTTCAGGTTTTACTAGTACTTTCATATCCCATGGAGAGAGTCTGGTTGGCTTCTTTAGTAACTTGTCTACCCTTATTCTAATGAGCTGTGGTTGAAGAATGGGGCCACATAGCAGAAATGTAACTGTTTGTGAGTCCATCTCTTGTAGTTAGGGGAGTGAAGTGAGTTATGGGCTGGGTTGATTTCTTAGAATGAGAAAACTGGCTACATAATAAAGAGTTGGGACCAGAAGGAATAAAAGCAAGGACCCTGTTAGAATACAGTAGCCCAGGTGATAGATAATGTTGGCCTGAATTAGGTTGGTGAACAAGAGGTGGACAGATTTGTGGCAGATAAAGCTTGATATTTCAGAATCGCATGGAATTGGATGTAGGAGAATGAATCTGTTTCTGACTTGAATAACTGTTTGGATGTTGATAGCAGTTGCTGAGGTATAAGAGCACAGGAAAAGCAGGAGGCAAATTTAGTAGAAATTGAGGGATAAGAAGGATTTATTTTTGTATTGTGTAGTTTGAATTAGCTTTGAGTCATCCAAGGGAATAGCACGTTGGAACTAGCATGTATCTAGAAGAAAGAGTTCAGTAGCACACAAATACTTGCACTTGTTCAGTTTTGTGTGATAACTGAAACCATGAGGATGGATGAAATTATGTTGGTAGTATATAACAAAAATGAGCCAGCCCTCTCAGGAATCATGTTTGACAGATGGTGGGGGGAAAGGAGTTAAAAAGGAGACTGGGAAAGAACAGAAAGAAATAATAGAAGTCAGTAGCATGTAGTATGTAGTGTTTTTAGGAACCCAAGGAAAGAGTGTTTCAGGCAAAAGATTAAGGTTGACAATATCAGTTACTGTTGAACTGCATGAGGAGTGTAGGTCTGTTAAGTATTGCAGCAAGGGGCTGGATGATGACCATCATGAATGGGTTTTTCAGCTTTTTGAGATCAGGATTGTTACTTGTTGGGGAAGCAAAGAAATTGTCTTACTTTTCTTATTGCTGAGACAAAATATCTGACACCCAAAGTTAAAGGAGGGAAAGGTTATTTTGATTCAGTTGGTGGAGGTTTCAGTCTGTAGGCAGCTGGCTCAAAGGCACGGTAGCATAGCAGAGGGCATCACATAGAAACAATTCTTGGCAAAGCAAGGAATGTACAAGAGAGGAAGCAGCAAGTAACCACAGCACCCCTCTCTCTCTGTCCATTATATTTTACCCAGGCTACCCACCCTATTGGTAGGTAACACTTGCACCCAGGGTTGGGCACTCTTAATCCTACCCAGAACCATGGGGAAACCAGCAGTAGACTAATTTAGTGATCTCATACATCCTTGATACCAGCATCACACACTCCAAACCTGGCCACATCTGAAAAGCCCCCCCCCCCATAACCTCATATGGTTTTGGAGGGTTATCTAGATACAAGTCATAACAGAGCTCAAAGTAGCAAATACAAACACTACTTAACCAGTTTTGCTGTGAGGGGAAGGGGGGGCATGGCTGAGATTGAGATGGCTGTCAAGTTTAATTTGTAAGTATGATAATCAGTTAAGCTGAATCTGGAGAGTAATTCAGAGTAATGTTACATTGTAATGGTGAAGAATAAAGTATATTGTGCCACATCTAGTAGCGTGGCCTTCTTCTAGCACTTGGTAGGTTGAGTCAGGAAAATTGTGAGCTGGAGGCCAGCCTAGGACACATAGTGAGTTAAAAGCCAGTGTGAATTTCACAGTCCTTGTCTCAAAAAAGAAAAAAAAGAGTTTATGGAAACTGGCTTAGTGAATGGAAGCTATTTCTTGATTTTTGTTTTCTCTAGAAAGAAGTTGCAATTACCTATAAATGTAATGAATTGCAGATTTAAGGATCAGGGTGACATGTTGAAATAAATACTGTAGATACTAGATACTAGAAAAGGTAGCAGACTAGGAAATGTAAGATGTTTTACCTGGGATTAGTGGCCTTGAGTCAAATCAAAAAAGCAGCACCATTAATGCATCATTGTGTTTGTTTTCTTTAGCAGTATAGTATAGGCTCAAAAGGAGGAGATACCTAGTCCGGCCCTTGATATTGATGTAATGATAGCTTTACAGATGGATCATAGAATATAAAGTGAGGGAGTGAAGAAGTTTTAAAAAGAGAGGACAAATGGGAAAGTGAGTTGTTAAAGCTCTGTGGTTGTGAAGTTTAAGATGAGAATGACTCAGTGTGAGGCCCAGTCTTAAAATGAGAATTAATACTGAAGGAGAATAAACCAGAAGCTTCCTGGGAGGTTTCCAGCCTGCATTACTGAGGTGGACATTTTCTATAGAAGAAATAGACATGGAAGGAGAAGCAGGTTAGATTTGGAGGGAAGAAAACTTGTATTTTCAGTATTTTAAGCTTGAAACATGTGACAGTATATGAGAAGGGTCAGGGAGACAAAATTGGGAGATCATAATTGAAGTTGTTAATTTCCTAAGCAGTATAAAGTGATTAGATCCTCTTTAGTACATTTTAAGAGTGGGAAATAGTAATCAGAGAAAAGGTGTCAGCAATTGCAGAGAAACTTAGAAGAGGTTACAGAAGTTCATTAAGTAGCCCACTGGATGGGAGTCTTGGGGGTAACTCTTCAGAAGATTCAGGAGACATTATCAAGATTTAGAGTAATCTTGGTTTGTTGGCAGTATGTTTATTACCATTGTTTATGTAGGAGTATTTTAGATGTGATTTTTTAAAAAATCTCCCCAATGTACTAACATTTTAAAAATAATTCTTATTAGCTTCTTCATGGAAAGGTTCTGGCTTTGTGAAATGGAGTATTCTGGTCATTTAGTTTCTTAATACGTTAAGAAAGTCATTATTAACTACTCTGGAGTATAACAAGGTTGAAGCCTTTGCAGTTCTGACCACTTGATCTTACACTGAATGCCGGTTGCCATTTTTTTCTATCACTTGTTGCATGGAGTTATTTGACATTGGTATTGAATCTTTTTCAGGGGTGGTGAACATGTTTTATTGAAAGCTCTAAAAGGTTTGCCATCACTAATCTTTTCACTGTACTTTATTGTAATTTAAAATTGATAGTATATATGAGGGCATAGGAAAAACAATATATATATATATATTTCACATATATGGAAATATATATATATATATATATATATATATATATATATATATATATATATTTAATCTAATGTATTTGATAGAGGGTCTTATTACGTAGCTTGGACTCTTAGTGATTTCTCCTGTTTCAGCCTCCCTACCATTGGGATTACAGGTGTGCACCACCACACCTGATGTTGTTGGTGGCTCAGCACACTTGGGGCGGGGCTGTTACAGCAGCATATGGTACCAGGGATTGAACTGAGTCCTTGCTCTTGCTTAAGCAGGAACTTATCTCTGTGGCCTTCTCCTTTTATATTCTTACAACACAAAATAATTCTATGGACTTTGATCCACAAATTGTATGGGGATTTCTCCTTACCAGGAGCCAAATCTAAAGATTCTCCAGTGGAAACTAGCTAGGTATCCTCTAATTCAGTTCAGTTATTACACTTTTTGCCTAGAGATAGCCTCAGATCCCATAGGTCAATAATGGGATCAATTAATTTTCTAGAGTTGCTTATGCAATTCAGATATAAACTTTACTTTTACTTTTCTAAAGGCATTTATAGATAGAGAATATAGAATACAGATAACAGTTCAGTGGAATAGATTCATAATGCAGTGTATGGGCAGAGTGTAGAGCATCTATACTCTTTCCAACCATGTTAAAGCCCCCAAAATTCAGCTCTTTTTGGAAATTTTATTATATAAGAATAATTGATTTAATCATTGATTAAATCACATACATTTCCCAAAACTTTGCTTGACTCTTTCAACTCTATCCCCTCCTTGAGATAGTTTGAGCTATTTAATCACTGGGTTGTTCTCCTTGGTGCAGTAATCATACAGAAGTTACCTTAGAACCCCTGTCTGTTTTTAACTCACTACCAGGTAAAACATTGTACTCACTTTAGAGAGTTCAAGGATTGTAGGATTAGAGATAAGACTAAATGTGTCCTTTTTTTTGACGGAACCAGGGATTGAACTCACCCTTGAACTTGCTAGGAAAGCACTTACTCTACTGAGCCATCTCCCAGTCCCTAAATGTATCTTTCACAGTTTCACAATACAAATTAATGCATTTATCACTTAAATAGCACCATTGACATTTGTGAGTCCAAACCCACCAAATCCTAAATCATTTTATCATTTTTGTTGGACACTCAGGTTATTTTTAAATTGCCATTAAATGTTACTTTAATTTTTCTAGTTGCTGAGGCAAAATACCTGACACCAAAAGTTAAAGGGCAAAAGGATTTTCGTAGCTCATAATTTGAGAGGTTTCAGTCTATACATAGCTAGCTCTTAGGCAGAGGGGCATGATAGAGGGATCTCACAAAGGAGAAACAGTTCATGACAGGCCAAAGGCAGCAAAAGCAGCAAGCAACAGCAAAAGCCCTTTTTCTGTCCCTTATATTAGAATATAAGGGACAGAAAAAGGGCCTGGCCATCTGTCCCAGAGTGGGTACCACTCTCATCCAGGATAGAACTTGCTTAATCCTAGCATCATATACTCTAGATCCAATCACCTCCAAAAATGACTTGTGATCACATGAAGCTTTGGTGGTGCAGACACACACGCACACATACCCTCACTCCCTCCCTCTCTCCTTCCCTCCCTAGATATAAGCCATACCAGTGTCGTGAGTTTTTCCCATTAATTCACTCCTAAAAGTTTTGAATCTCTAGAGGCGTGTAAAGAGTCAGGAGAACCTCTTAGGTGACATCTAGTTGGCAGTCTACTTCATGAAGACGAAGCTGAGTGCGTCCTTCACAGCTGCTGGTGGTCAGAAATTCATTAAGTGAACACAGACGTTGCCCTTTTAATGAGAAGCTCCCAGCCACAATTGCTGCTGATACTCTGGGTAAAAAATGGAAGGGCTGTGTGGTCCCTGTTGGTATGGGAATGGCAGATAAGGTTGTTTGATACCTATGAAGCAGTTATCACGACACAGGAATAGGAGGTATGTCTGCTGCTAAGGGTCGTTACTGTTTAGCACAGAGAAGTGGACAGAAAAAGCACAAATTATTCAGAGTTATACTGCATATTCTGTTCAACTTTGTGTAAGATGAGAGAGAGAGAAGATAGATATTTCTAGACTGATACTGTGCCTTGTCAGCTTGGGGCCTGGTGAGCTAGCAGAATCTGCAGATGTTCCAGTCTTTGTAAAGAAGATGCTATGCACCAGTGTACTGTTAGAAAGCTCTTAATAAACAAGGACCAATGTCTAGGACCAAAGCACTCAGGATTCAGCTTGTGTTTTGCAACACAAACACCAGTGTATGCCTTTGAAAAAGGAGCCTGTTAAGAAAAATAAAGAAGGGACTGTGGAATATGCTAAATTTTTATCTAAAGGAGTGACAAAGTAAAAGAAAAATGTCAGCAATTGATTGCCAAAAAAATACAGGCTTCCTCTCTGAGAGTTTCTACTTATCAGAGTCCACTCAAAAATGAGATTTTCTTTCTTCCTTTTTTTTTCCCCCTAGATATGGTGCACACATCTGTACTTCCAGTACCAAGGCATCTGAGGCAGGAGGATCACTATGAGTTTGAGGCCAGCCTGACCTATACATAGCATGGCCTAGTCTTAAAAAAAAAAGAAAAAGAAATACTTAATATTAGTGCAGTTTTATATATTTTTAAAAAATAGTGTTTAAAAATTTCTAGCCTTGGCTGAGGAGATAGCTTGGTGGTCTAAGTGCCAGCCTGGTAAGTTCAAGGGCCCGGGTTCGATGTTTGATACTACATGCCATGCTGGCCCTAGAATGCAGGGTGCACAGAGCCAGCCACTGATACACGTCTGTAAGCCCAACACTAGGAAAGCTGGGACAGGAGCATCACTACAAGTCTGAGTTGGGTAGTGAGTCTGTGTACCTAATAAATAATATACTAAAAATATAATAAAGGCAGACCAACTTGCCCAACAACTCCCTGGAGCCCCTGCCCCCAAGCCCACCTAGCAAGTGGGAATTTTCCACTTTCCCAGCATTCCCACACAAGCCCTGTTCGGTGAGTGTGTGGGTGAGCCTTTAGCTTCCCCCTGCACACCCTGCACCATCCGGAGCCCCCAGCCCCAAGGCTTATGGGTGAGGTAGCAGTCAGCCTGAGATACCCCAAACCGACCTGCCTGGCAACTCCCTGGAGCCCCTGTCCCCAAGCTCATGAGAATTTTTCCGAATCTCCTGCCAACCAGATCCATGTGAGTCTGGTTCAGTGAGTGTATGGGAGAGTTTCTGCACTCCTCAGTGCTCCCTGGACCAGGGACATAACAGAGGGGAACCACAGGCTCACAGTTGTACCAGAAGAGCTGCAGCAAAAAGGAACTGAACACAACAGCTAGATACAGGCCAAGCATAACTGGATAATCTCAAACTTAATAGACTGGCACCCAAATCTCATAACGCGCTAAGATTGTAACTGCACCAAAGCCCTACACCAAAGGTCAGAGGTCAGTGGTATACAAAATGACAAAGAGGAAGAACAAAAGGCAGTCTCAGGCCTCGAGTCCACCAATAAGTGTAAAGGACACTATCTCAGCTGAAATGAATGAATTAACAAAGGCAGAAATAAAGAAACAACAGCAGAAAGGTATAGAGGAACTCAGACCAGAATTGACGCCTGAAATAAATTTTTGAATACATAGCATCAGAAGTAATGAATCAAATCCAGTAATGTATGGGGGAAACCCAACGCCCACCCAGAACAAGTGCAGAAAACGCTATTCCAGCTGAAATGTATGAATTAATGGTGTCACAAGCAAAGAAACAACAGCAAAAAGGTAAATAGGAAATAATTTCTGAAATAAAAAGAGAATTCTTTGATATCATAACATCAGAAGTAGAGAATCACTTCTGGAAATACATAGAGGAAATCCAATTTGGAAAATACTCTGCAGTAAAAGAATTAATAGCTACTTCTAAAGAAGACATTGATTAAAAAAAAATAGAGAAAATCAGAAATATGACGGACTCCTGGAATGAGCAATACAGAAAAGAAATAGATTGCATGAAGCAGAGTCAAAGAGATACAGAGGAACTTAAAATCTCAATCATGAGTCTACAAAACCGTTTGAGTGAAAGCGTAGACAGAGTCTCAGATCTTGAAGATGCTAGTGCAGCTAATGAAAAGGTGAGAAAAGACCTCTTAAAAACAACTATGATGCAGGAAAAAATCCATAGCATGCAAGATGATGCCAAGATGAACAATGTGAGATTGATTGGCATGAATAAGAATGAAGGAGCCAATACACATTATATAAAGAGAATCTGGGCAGTAGTAATAGCAGAAAACTTCCCAAATATGAGGAAACAATCTAACATTCAGGTAACCGAAGCATACAGTACACCAGATAACTTCAGCCCAACTAAAAGCACACCAAGACATATAATAGTAAGATAACAGAAATCTAATATAAGAATATTAGAAGATTTCTATAACGAAAGCTGCTAGACAAAAGAAGCAGATCACATTCAAAGGAAAACTCATCAGAATTATAGCCGACTTCTCTACACAAACCACTAAGGAAAGGAGAACATTGACCAGAGTTCTTATGTCCTGTCTAAACAAATTCTAGCCAAGATTACTATACCCTGCAAAACACTCTTTCAAGTTTGATGGAGGAGTGAAATACTTGCACGACTAAGAACAACTAAAGCATTTCATGATGACAAAGCCATCCCTACACAGGCTACTGAAAGATGTCATATAGAGATACCACAATGGCCAGAACTCCACAAATGAGAACAGAAGGAACCCACTAAACAGCACAAACAAACACAGGATAAAAAGGAGTAAACAATAGCAGGTAAACACCATGACAGTCATAAGTCAGCCCATTTCAATTATAACCAACAATGTAAATGGACTCAATTGATCAATTAAGAGAAACAGATTGGCAGAGTGGATTAGGAAACAAAATCCAATATGCTATCTACAAGAAACACACGCAAAAATATATTCATAGAGTTAAAGTCAAAGGATGGAAAATGATAGTGCATGCCCCAGCACTGCAGAAAAAAAGCAGGGGTAGCAGTCTTGTTCTCAGACAGTCTCAACTTCAAACTAAGAATGATGAAACGAAATAAAGAAGGCCACTATACACTGGTTAGGGGAAGAATTCAATAGGAACAAGTAACACTCATAAATATGTATGCACCAAACACAGGAGCACCTAATTATGTAAAACAAATCTTAATGGACATGAAAAATATAATATCCAAGAGCACAATCTTAACTGGAAACCTAAATACCCTCTTATCTCTAAAAGATAGGTCAACCAGACAAACAATTAGCAAAGAAGTAGAACTGAACCAGAGCTTGGAACAAATGGACTTGGTGGGCATATACAGAGTTTTCTACCCAACCACAGCTGAATGTACACTTTTTACAGTTGCACACAAGTCATTTTCTAAAATAGAACACATACTAGTCTATAGGTCATGCTTAAGTGTCTGCAAGAAAACAGAAATTATCCCATGCATATTATCGGACTACAGTGCAATGAGACTGGAAATAAATGACAAAAGAAACCAGAAAAACCCACTAAATTCATGGAAATTAAACAACATCCTACTCAGAAATCAACGGGTCACAGATGAAATTAAACAAGAAATTCAACAATATCTACAATTCAATGAAAATTCAACACAACTTACTGGAACTTATGGGATGCAATGAAAGCAGTTCTTAGAGGAAATATCATAGCTGTGAACTTACACATTAGGACAACAGAACGGGAACAAATACCAAAATTTTACACCTCCGACATTTAGAAAAGGAAGACTAAACCAAACCCAGAGCCCAAAGATGGGAAGAAATCTTAAAAGACAATGATCTTGAGAAACATCAGGAAATTTTTGAAACTAGCAGTTAAGTGGTAGGATTCTCACCCTCACTAACTATATATGCTGACAATTGTGAACCAAGCAACTGCATTGAATTTAAGAAAGTGTAATAGAAGTCTCACACTCCAAATGCCTGTCATTCTTGTCTTGTAAATATATACTTCTTGACATGACATAGCAGCTATTACTATACTGCCCTCTTTTAAAGGGAAGTGAATGAAAAATAAGACCAAAAAAAAATGGCACAAGACAGTTCTGCTACAATGCTACTATGCTGTATATGGATGGATTTCTAAATATCTATGTAAATATATGTAAGTGTTCATTTCTATTTTTTTAATTTTTTTTTCTTCGTATTGCATACAGACTTAGAGTTTAGTATCTCAGTACTTGATAATGTCTGATATTTAGACTAATAGTGTGGGTAAACTGAACTGCATATGTTGCAGGGTAATAATAAACTTCTCTTCTGGAAGGTTAACAACCTCAGTTTGCAGATCAAAAATTGGAGAAAAAGAAAGGTTGCAAGGTCAGCCAACATTTTGGCCCTAGCCTTTCAATGTCAGTGAAGACTCAGGATATAGGAGAATTTTTACTGTAACATTATGTAACTCAGTAGTGCTCCAAATTCTCTGATCAAGGAGATTATGGGGCCACAGAGAAATGTGATCGATGATGTATAGTGTGCCTAAGGAGAGTCACATATAGAGAAAACTTTCTCTCAGGCTTCCACAGAGAACAAATTGTTCAAGCAATGACTGTGACTCATCCACAAGGCTGACACTGACAAGGGATCTAAAAAGTGCAGTACAGGGTTACAGGATAAACCCTGAGGGTACCTGACTGATCTTGTCTGATACAAAAGTTACCTTTCTTGTTATATAGGTCTTGCTTTAACTTGGTCTTAACCATCCAGCAGAAAAGTTTAAAAATGGAGGTATGTAAAGTCATATTAATATACTGGGCTGTGAATGGCTCAAGTGAACAACTTCTATGGATAGCCCACTTCTATTGTGGACTGCTGATCTGTATTGGATTTAAAAAATATGTGTATACATATATATATATATATGTATATATAATAAAATACTGAGAACATTTTTTAACAGAACTTTAAAAAAAAGATTCTGAGATTCATATTAAACCAAATAATACTCCAAGTAACCAAAGCAATCCTGAGCAAAATAGGAAACATCACATTATAATGGATTTCAAAACTGTAGGTACCAAACAGTATGGTACTGGGACAAAAATAGATTCATTGACCGATGGAATAGAACATAAGACACAGGAACAGCCCTATACTCCTTCAGCCATCTGATGATTTGGTGCTTCAGTAGCATCAGTTTCTTTTTTTTACTCATTAACTTTACTGAAAATCAATAATTTAATAGCATATTAAAATGTTAGAGAGATATTGAAATGTGAAAGATAAAAGATGGAGACAGTGAATTTTAGAGAATATAACAGTAAAAATTGTCCATACAATTTCAAAAATGAAGAAGATCTGTGCCAAAATCAAGAAACTTATATTCATATGATTAGAATTCTTGAAGTAGAAAGGAGTAGGCAAATTTAAAGATTTAAAATTTCTTAATTTAATTGAAATTATAGCACCACATTTCAAAAAAAAAAATAAACCATTTGCACAAGAAATTTGAATACAGTCATACCTAGATACATACAAATGAAATTGTCCAAAACTTGATTGAAGCATATGCATTAAAAATTACCTATGGAAGAACATATTAAATAGCATCTTATTCCACCTTAGAAAAAAAGAAAGACCAAATATGTAAGAAACTAATTAATTCAAAGGATTAAAAGAAAAAAAAAGATCTGTCCTTATTGAATTTTGTACTTAGCAAACTTACCTTTGAAAACTAAAAGTAAAATATTTTCCAGTTACACACACTCAAAATATTCTATTACCTCCAGATGTAGCATATAGGAAATAGTAAAGAGCATAATCCAAAAGCCAAGAGAAGTTGTTGTATGTTCCTTGATAAAGAATAAAGAGCTCTCAAAATGGTAGTTATGCAGGACTATGTAAAATACGTTAGATGAGTCCATTTAAAAGGTCATTGAAGATTTCTACAAAACAGTATATTATGTTGGGTTATATACAATGTGTGTTTGTGTGTGTGTGTTGTGTGTGAAAGACGAAGTAATATAAAAGTCAATGTCACTTTTGAGAAGACCTACTTTTCATCTCAAAGGGAGCAAAGAGAGAAACATTTTTTGAACTGGAGTGAGAAAGAAGGAAATAATTAGCCCCTATAGTTGTGGTTGCCTTGCAAATTGCTGTAAAGTAGCAAAGATTGAGAGAACCAACTCTTTCTAGAGGTCTTTCCTAGTACTTCTCACTTTGATAGCTCACACTTTTACCATTATCTGTGTATCCTGTGCATAATATTTGTAGTGTTATGATAATTTTCTTTTAAAAATAATAAGCCATAGACAAGAATAGGAATAGAATCCTGGTGCTCTTAATTTGATTTCTAATTTCTTAAAGAATGAGAGTAAGATGCTGCTTTCTCAGCAGCAGCAGTGAAACATGCTCAGGCAGTCTCACTAAAATGCAAGAGCGAGCTGGTCATCTTGCCGTAGAGGATTGAGCTACACAGCCCAAGATTTGTGCTGTCTTCATACCATGCAAATCAGTCTTGGTGAAAGAAGAAAAGCACATGCAGAGAGATATATAAATGGCTAATCAGCCATAAGTTGTATTTTGAAAACGCTGCAGAGAGAATGACCCAAGGATGTACCCTATGGTTGAAATATAATTGAAAAAAATAAACTTAAAAATTTTTTATTTTATTTTAGGAAAGGGTCTACAGGGTGTCTAGGGTCTCACTACTAGATCAGACTCATACTGATCTTCCTGTTTTCAGCCTCCCAAGAGCTGGGATTATAGGTATGTGCCACCATGCCCTGTCTCAATTGATGTCTCAGCATGCCCCAGAGGTGGTGCCGGCAAGGCAGGCCCGTTGATCGAATCCCCTGCCCCTGTGCCTGCTCGCAGGTGTTTTCATCCGCTGAGCTATTTAGCCAGCCTGAAAAAAATAAGCTTTGAAAAATACACAGAATTGGAATCAGTGAGTTGTGATCCGGAGGCCAGTTGAGGGCTTGTAAAGAGTGATGTTAAGTGTAGGCTTATACTTACAGTGAAATGGCAGCTTGGTTAGGTTTGCGGCCAGGCTCTTAACTGTATTCTGAAAGTAGACGTTAGGCTCATTTTCTACAGAGCTGTTAGAGGGTTATTATCTGCCTGCTGAGGCAACAACTTATGAGTTCTTAGCATAAATGGGTCCTGTTTCATATGGTTCTGCTCTGTTGGCCGTAACTTACAAGGTCAGGGCAAGCTTGTGACCTAAGGTGAGGCTAGGATATACAAAGTGGCGTAGAATGGAGACTGCATAACCAGTGATAATGAAGGTTAGTCATATTCATTCTTTCTTGTAAATTACTCCTAGAGAGGCCAAGTGACAGGTAATTCACATTGGGAACTTAGAGTTTCAGTTTTGTTTACCAGTTCATTTATTCATTCATGGCCTTTTTGAATGCCTCTTTGCCAGGTACTCTTCGAGACTGCTAATTTCTTCATGAACAGAATATAGTTCATGCTTTTATGGTACTTATGTTTCAGTGAAACCCTAGTAAGCCTGAAGAAAAAACTAATGAGAAGGGCTATGAAGAAAAATGAAGCAGGGTGGATCAAGAGAATGTATTGAAAGATAGGTAGGAGCCTAGAGATTTATTTTAAGGAAATGGCTTATGTGATCTTGGAGGCTGGCAAGCCCCAAGTCTGAGGTGGCAAGCTGGATACCAAGATTGCTGATGGTATAGCTCCAGTCTGAATCTAAAGGTCCAGGAACCAAGAGACACAGTGCTCTAGACCAAAACCAGCAGTCTTGAGACCCAAGAAGAACCTGTGCTTCAGCTTGAGTACAAAGGCTAGGAAAGACAAATCAGTGTTCCAGCTCAAGGCAGTAAGGCCACAGGAGTTCCTTCTTACTTTCAGGAGAGTCCGCATTTTTGTTGTGTTCATGCCTTGAATTACTTAGATGAGACCAATCCACATTATAGAGTACATCATGTTTTTCATCTTTCAATTTAAATAAAATGTTATCCAGGAGTTTGGAGGACCACCTGGCCAATCACCTTGAAACAAGAACAGTTGTCTCCATTTTAACTGAATCTGACACTATTTCCATGTATTGATATGTACAGATTTGCCTAGGACCTTTTCTTAGCCCTTCAACTAGCTCTATGCAATGCATATCAGTCTAGCTGAGGTGCTGGTGGTAGTCTTTGGAGATGACAGGTGTATTTCTCCGGAATCCCCACCTGCTCCTTTGTGTGAGCTGGGTTGAAACAGTCAATATTCTACACTGTTGTCTGGGATCATCTCTAAATAGAGGGTCACTTTTGGAGGCTTGAAAGATTACACATCAGAGCTAAAACCCTGATCCCAGAACATTAGATACTGTCTCAGTTGTATTATACAGGTTACTTTTTCAGCATATCATTCTTTCTGCATATTGAAGAGGTAATTATAGGCCTCCTACCTATATAGCCCAGTTTGCAACACTTGCCTACTTCCTGATAATCTCCTAGTCACTCATCCTCAAGCTCCTCCTTTCTTCATGAGTGAATGAATATAACTTGAGTTAGGTCTTGAGTTGAAGCCTTTATTCCAGATAGCCATCATCATGGCTGGACTTGGGACCCCTTGTCTCTACCTAACTACAAATATGCCTTAGTGTCTTTATTCTTTTTTTTTTTTTTTTTTTTTTCAGAACTCAGGCCCTTGCACTTGCCAGGGAAGTGCTTATTCCACTGAGCCATCTTCCTGGCCTCTAGTGTCTTTATTCTTGCCATGAGTTGCACTGGGTGTGGTAGATTGGAATTAACTTGACAAGATTCCAATAATTTATCCATGGAATTATAAATATAAACTTTCCAGACTAAGATGAGGACCAGGAAGGGCTCTCTATAGAGAAGCACCCTTATAGAAATACTCATAATTATGTTTAAAAATACATCTGGGCACCTTGTTTGTGGGGAAATTTTGATGGATAATTTTAACTGCCATAGAGAGGGTTGGTTGATAGTCCCTGAATTGTGATATCTAAAGGTAGACAGGCTCCAAGTTCATGTCAGTGGCTTTTTGCAAGAATTACTTGAAGATTAAAATTGTTTTGATTTCTGAACCATGCTGCATTGCAAGAATTATTTTCTAGTGTTTATGGGATGACTGCATGGCAGAATAGAGTACACTTTTCATGTACGTCTTATGTATAGTAGCTGTTGAGCTTAGCTTGTTTTTGTCTTAGTTCTGGCTTGTCAGATAGACCTTGAGACTTGTTCCTTTTGTAAACATAAGAACTCAATCTTGAGTGCTAGAAACCTAATGTATGTATATCTCTTTTTCTTCTGATAATTAAAGAAAGAACTGGTAAAAATAATTTATGACTTAAAAAACTAAATTCTTGCTTAACTTTGTAAAGCAGTTATTAAATTCTAACTTTTTGAAGGGTCAAAGTGTTTTAGAAATCTTAAGATATCTGAAATACAGTCCTTGCCTCCACAAAAAAATGTAATTTGATATGAAATCAGTAAAGCTGCAGGAGCACGTATTTTACAAAATAATTTTAAATGAGGATTTAGTTCAGACTAGTTTGTATGTTAAAAAACTTTATGGAAATCATAATCGGGACAGATTTTTTAAAATATTTTATAAAAGGGAAATGTATCCATTGTATGCAAAAGATTATTGGAGTATGGTTATTTAGGCATAGTGACATGATTATAGTGTTAAGGAGAAGGAATTTGAAAGCTTTAGATAAATCTTCATGCTTACTTCATGCAACTAAATGAAATTAGCAAGACTCAGTTTACTCTTCTATCAAATGAGACATTGCTTGTCTTTTCATTTATGCTTTAACAAGTCATATGTAAATTCTGTAACTAGCCTTTCTTTGTTCTAAGTTTATAAGCAGCCTTCTTGGTTAGGGAAGTGAGTCATCAGGTTCCATTCAGTTTCCTCCTTATATATCCTTCTGCAGTTCCAGCTTTGTGATTGTAAAACAGTATACCAAATACATTCGCCATAAATCTCACCAGTACAGAATTCTTCGTGCTCTTATTGTGGGTCTTGTTCTATCATTCTCTTTTGTTATCTTTGTTAAACTTTTGTAATAAGTAGCTATATTAATTTTTCTCTGCTAATCTGTCTCTTAAGTTCATATATAAATGTTCACAAAGCTAAATCTTAGGTATCTTTTTCTTACACTACATTTTTCAAGGAATTTAATTTTCCCTGATTGCTTCACAAATGACAACTCCCAAAGTGTCTTTCTCTAGATCTCTGAGGTTTATTTCTGTATCCTGTTAACCAACCTGATATTGCCAGTAGATGTCTCAAACACATGTTTTCTTTTTGCTCTGTATCTTCTTTGCCTCCAGATTTATTATATTTGGATTCAGTATTTGTGAAGGACTCATTCTTACTCTACCCCTTACTAACTCTGTAAACATGGGCAACTATAAGATAGCACATGTCTACATGAATGTAGTTAGTATAAGGTAACATCAGATAAAAATATAGGACTTCAACCTTATAGCCAAAATGAAGTAACAGACTAGGTTACCCTCTTCCCATATACAAGTAGAAAACCCTTAGAGAGCTATTAAGGATTATATCTGTAGAGCACTTCTAACAGTATCACACAAAACAGAAACTTCTTGTAAGCACTTTTTGTTACTAAGTATGAATATGGTGCTTTTTAAAAATTGTAGAATAAAGATGAAGTGGTTCTGAAAGGGTAAATTGTAATATTAAGTATTTATAAGAAAACAGCTCTCAAATCGGTATTGCGAAATTTTTCCTTTAAGAAACTAAAGTAAAGAACAATCACAAAACAAGAAGGAAGAAGGACACCAAAGGAAATAGTGCAAAAGAATAAAAATGAAATTAAAATGCTGTTTTAAAACATCAGTAATAATGATAGCAGCCATATTAACGGGGAGCACACTAGTGATAGAAATGAAAGAGGAGCCATACTACAGATTTTTTAAAAATTTATTTAGTCCAGGGTCTCACTACCATAGATCAGACTTCTAGTGATACTCCTGTTTTCAGTCTCCTAAGCAGTGGGATTACAGGCACGTGCCACCACGCCCAGTTTCATTTGCCACCTGAGTGCACCCTAGGGGTGAGGCTGGCACAGCACGCCAGGATCAAACCCTTGTCCCTTTGCCTGCTTAAGCAGGTGCTTTAGTCCACTGGGCTATCTGGCTGGCCCCATACCACAGATCTTATAAGACATTAAATTGAACAACTTAGATGGGATGAGTTCTTTTATTTTTTTATCTTTTTGCTGGGGGTGGGGGAGGAATGAGTCCTTAAAAATAGCTACCAAAGCTTACTTCAGAAAAAAAGATCACCTGCACAGTTAGCTCTATATGCATAGAAGAATTTAAATTTGTAATTAAATCCTTACCTCAAAAAATCTCATTCTAGAATACTTCATTGGGGTTTTGAAATCATGAGTTATACTCAAATTTTTCAGAAAAGAAAAGCAGAGGGAACACTTTGCAGTTCCCTTTATGAGGCCAGTGTTTCCTGAATATAAAGGTAAACTAGATTTAATCAGAAAAGTAGATTAAAAAGCCTTAAACAGAATTCTGTTGTATTAAAAACAGTATGTAAAAGGTAATACTTTGGTTCTATTTACTAAGTGGGATTCATTCCTGGAATGAAGTATTGAAATCAGTTAGTATCAACATGTAACCCAAATAAGAATTAAAAATCTGTATGATTATCTTAATAGATTGGAAAAAAATAATTTTACAGATATCAGTACCCATTAATGATTAAAAAATTCTCAATAAACTAGGACTTTATGAAATTCTGTAGTATATATCATGCTTGGTAGTGAAGAGCTATAAACTTTTTTCCAGAGATCAGGACCAAGAAAATGATGCTTTGCTTTTAACCATTCAATTTGACATTATTTGGAAATTATACTTAGTACAATGGAGCAAGAAAAGGAATTCAGAAGTGCCCAAATTAGAAGTGAAGGAATGAAACTGCTTGGGCATATGGAAAAAACTCCAAAAAATTGACCAAAAACAACAATAAAAATCTGCTAAGATGAATAACTGAGTTTAGTACTACAACATTATGACAGAAAATATAATTGTATTTAGGTACTAATAATGAGCAATTGGAAATTTTAAATTTAAATGTTCGTCTTAGCATCTAAAATAAAGGTAAGGTGGCCAAATAGCTCAGCAGATTAAAGCACCTGCAGTTGCGGCAGGGAGGGAGTTGATTCCCAGGCCTGCCTTGCCATCCCTGCCCCCAGGGTGCACTGAAATGGCAATTGAGATGGTGTGGTTGCTCAGGCTGTAATCTCAATTTTTGGGAGTCTGTAAACAGGCACATCACTATGAGTCAGATGTAGTAGAGAGACCCCACACACCTTGTAGACCCTTTGCTAAAAAATACAAAATAAACAAATAAAAGTAATCATGGAGAAGATGAACACAGTTTTGTAAGGTGACTACAGCAGAAATCTTAGAAATTACTAAGAAAATTTTAACCCAAATAACAGGATGTAAGATGACTGAGGAAGCTCAGAATTATTATATAGGTTGAGAATTTATAATTGGAAAATCTAAAATAGCTTGTAACTCTTTGGGACTGTTATATTGTGGATTTCCTTATTAGGGATGATAAACCTGCATGAAATGTCAGATGCCATCCCTGAGTGAAAGGGTATCCAGGAACTCTACTAATTTTTGCAACTTCTTTGAAATTACTTCAAAACAAAAAAGTGAGAAAGCCACTGTTAAGAAAATGGAAGCAAGACATAGAGAAAATCCTTGTAAAACTTTTATTTATATCCATAATATATTAAAAAGTATTACAACATAGTAATAGGGAAAAATAATATGCTTAAATCATAAGATACATGAATGAGGTGACCATATCGCTCAGTGGATTGAAGTACCTGCTTGGGCAGATGCAGGGACTGGGGTTCAATCCCCAGTGTACCATGCTGACCCCACCCCTGGGGTGCTCTAAGAAGGCAATTGAGACTGGGTGTGGTGGCATGAGCCTGTAATCCTAGCGCTTGGGAGGCTGAAAACAGGAGAATCACTCCAAGTCCTATCTGTGAGACCCTGTAGACCCTGTACTAAATACAAAAAAAAAGAGTGACATCTTAGAATGACATCTAAGCCCATGAACAGATTCCCAGCTTCATTACTTACTAGGAAATGCAAATTTGGTAGTGAAGAGCTATAAACTTTTTTCCAAAGATCAGGACCAAGAAAATGATGCTTTGCTTTTACCCATTCAATTTGACATTATTTGGAAATTATACTTAGTACAATGGAGCAAGAAAAGGAATTCAATGCAAATGCAAATTTGCATTTCCTAGTAAGTAAATTGCCACTGTGGTGTAGTATGTCCCTGTATATTATAAGTCTAAGTGACAATCACCAGAAAGTACACAGCTACAACTCATACATTGCTGGTGCAAATGAAAAAAGGTACTGGCATTTTGGAAGATAACCTGGCATTTTCTTATAAACATAGGATTGAGCAATCCCACTTATAGATGTTTACTCATCATTCTCAGTGACCCATTAACTGGAAACTACACAAATATCTAAGTAGTATGTTACAGGATAGAGTGCTGCTTATTATTAAAAAGGAACAGAGTGGTTGATTCTCAAAGCTTTTAGGGCAAGTGAAAGAAGCTGAACAAAATTTATATAATGTGTGATTTCATTTATGTGTAGATAGAAAACAACTACACCGTTCAGTGGTGGGGGGCAGAAATTTATCTATGGAGAGCATTTTGCAGTGATAGAAATGTTCTGTATCATAGTTTCGGATTTTGGTGTAATTACTATAAGACTGTGAATTTATCATGACTCATCAAATTGTAGTTAATGCTAGTACTTTTTTTAGAGCCTTTGTATGTGCCATTTTCCTATCTGAAAAGCTCCCTTTCCCTGCCTAGTTAACTCATCATAGTGTTCAGATGTTGTTTCAGTTATTATGTTGTCAGGGAAATCCATTTGTTCCTGAGCCTAGACTAACAGCTTGCTATGGTCCTTGTTGCCCTTACCCCAAGTTTTGTTACAGTCAGGCTGGTAGTATTGCACTTACGGTCTTTTTCTGTATAACTACAGATGCTGGGCTGGGAAGATGACTCAGTGGAGTAAGTGCTTCTCTGGCAAGCACAAGGGCCTGAGTTCAATGTCTGATTCTACAAAAAAAGAATGGGTACAACTACAAATGCTGAGGGGTTAGGTGCTGATCATGTTGTATTCATAGTGCTTGAGTCAGATACAGTAAATACTGTACTATTAGTGTCTAGGCCTAGGACCACCAATCTCCTGTCAGAGGTACAACAACAGAACAAACTTTTAGTTATAAAGAGCACTGAGACAGTCAGAGCCCAACAGGCTAAGACCACGAGGCATAGTTGTGGCTTTTATTAGGTGTGCAGCTTGATTGGGGGATGTGCTCTAGGGGGTTGTATGAAGCAATAGGGGTGAACTGCTGATCTGCTCATGGTTCAAGAATTGAGGAACAATGCATTTTTGGGAAATCACACAGATCATGATTAACTGGTAATGATTGTCTGCTAACTGGATTACTGAGCTAGACAGAATTTGTACAAGTCAAAGTACTTGGCTGCCATGTTACCTTGCTTCAAGGCACAGAACTTCACAGTCTTTTTGCTGGCCCCAGCTCTGGTCATTGGCTTAAAGATTAATCTGTCCCTCACCACAAGCTTTGTGGGTCTAGGACAGACTCAGTTTATTTTTATGCAAACTTACTAATATTAATTATTGCCTGAGCAGAAGTGAGAGTTCCCAGTCTACTGTTCTTTTTTTTTTTTTTTTAGGTGAGGTGTCAAGTGATTTCTGCTAAGGTGCCCTGGCTGTGCTTCCCGCTGAGCCTTGGAGCTGTACTGCTGCCCTGTACCTAGGAAGTTGTGGCTCTCAGTATTCACTCACCTGCTGTGGCCGTGGTGGAGACTTCTTGGGAACAGCGTATGTTATCCTGTTGCTGGGCTGTCCTTTCTGAGAATATAGAGAAATCTTTCCTTGCTGTTAACTGCATGCAGTTCTCCCTGGCCTTAATCAGTCCAGTTACCAGTTCTGATGGTGGTTTTCTGGGACTTTAAGTTAAATAAATTTAATTCCAGTTTCCATTATATTTAATTAAAATCCTTTTTCTTTATTTTTAACCCTGCCAAAGCTACATACTTCCATTCCTTTCATTTAGATTATTGTAGCCTCTCTGGTTATCCTATTCCATTCTTGCCCCCATATACCTGCAGGATATCTTGCATACCAGGAGCCTGGTAAAGGCATCCTCTTGGTCCCCATCTTTTAATGGCTTCTCTACTTTGCTGAAATTCACCTACTTACCATAGTTTGTGACATAGCATAGTGTCTGGCCCATGGTAAGCACTAGTATTTGTTGAATTCTTTGCATTGTAAGACCTGTCAAGTGTTCTGTGGTTGTTAGCATTGTCTTCCAAGTTCCACATACAGACAGTAATTCTTTATGCCTAACTGGTTTTTGTGATGAAGGGGTGGTAAGCACTAAGAGCTGTCTTTTGTGTGTCTTGTTTTGTTTTGAAATTGATTCTTATTATATTGTCCTGGCTAGTAGTCTCTCTCTCTCTCTCTCTCTCTCTCTCTCTCTCTCTCTCTCTCTCTCTCTTTTTTTTTTGACCGGGATTGAACTCAAGCCCTTGCACTGGTCAGGCAAGCACTTATTCTACTGAGCCATCTCCTTGGCCTTTGTCCTCACTGTTCTCAGTCTTCTATACACAAGTGATGATGAATGCTGGGACTACAAATGTACACCTCAGAACCTCACACTTGCCTTTCCCTTTAGGAACAGCCTGCTTTCATGTAGTAGGGATAGAGTGAAGGATATGATAATATCTAGTATTCTATTGGGTAAAAAAGCTGCCATAACATTCAGTTTGAGAACTGTGGTCAGAACTTAGATGGTACTGTTGATGTTCCAAATACTTAGAACAGTATTTTTTGTGGCATTTCTTTTTATGTCTTATATTAATATATTTATTCTCTCCCTCCTTCCCTCCTTCCCCCGGTACATTTTCTACCCTGTATTTCATCCTTTCAATCATTTTGGACTCAACATATGCATGATATTAGAATGGTGTAGTTGGGTAGAGGGTTGTCCAGTGAAAGCACCTCATTTGTTATGCAAGTGTTATCTGTACTAACCACTTTACTAGTCTGACTTTCCAGTCAGCATTAACTGTTAGTTATTTCTTAATGAAAGCTTATAAATTTCTCACAAAAATTTAGTAGTCTTAATAAACACAAGAATGACTGGTTTTAAGTTTTAAAGTGTAGAGTTGCTTTTTAGAACATGTTTATAATTATTTTCTTTATTAGTCTCAAAGTTAAATGTGCATTAATACTAGTGACATCTAGATTGTACAAATTGTTATATTAAGTTTGTTTTAAAGGAAACTATTAGTTATGTATACAAGTTGGCATATGCTACCCAAGGCTCTGTGATATTTTTTCTTAATGTGTTTTTTAATGAAGCAGCTCTTTGAACATGATATAGCAGTCTGTGTTAATATCACTAAATAGAGAATGAGTATTCAGTTAAACAAGCTCATTTGATTAACATCATATTTTGTTCCATTTTTCAGCCACTTGGTGAAATTTTTGGATGAAGCCATTAAATTAATTGCTTGCCATCATGAGTAGAAGCAAGCGTGACAACAATTTTTATAGTGTAGAGATTGGAGATTCTACATTCACGGTCCTGAAACGTTACCAGAATTTAAAACCTATAGGCTCAGGAGCTCAAGGAATAGTCTGGTAAGTGTTTACTGCTAAACTTAGGCAGAGATTGATTAGCTATCTGTTTTTGTCTCATTATATAGATACCTTGGTAAATAACATACCATAAAAGAAATGAAAACTATAAAAATTAAATGCAATCAGATAGATTGTTTTCTTCAGGAATTTGTGGTCTTTTATTATTATTATTTATGAAGCATAACTGTAAACCATCATGGCTGTTGTTAAGTGTAAACTATGATTAAACATTTTATTATATGCCATATAGCAACATATCTGTAGCAGGAAAGAATAATTGGCATGCTCGTTTCATGTATACATCTATTCCCATAGCTAATTATTTAATAAGAAGCCTCACTTAATCATCACTTTCACACTGTAATGAAACTGGAACTTCAGAAATCTTATTTTACACTGGAGAATGAAGTCAGCTAATATTATCTCACTATATGTGTTTCAAAACTCATATATTTCTTTAAAATTGATTTCCAAGGTAATTGCTACAGAATGTCCAGGCTTTTATGATCAGCATAATTCCTTATAAAATCACATGCAGAATGCTCCTTAGGGTAGTTCTACTAATGATTCAAAATCACTAAGTTAGCATAATGAGCTAGTGTTTGGGGGACTTCTAAACCACACTGAAGCATAATTGTATCTTTATTACATCTTCTTGAACCAAATTTGGTTTGAAATCTAATTAAAATATAGGTCCTGTTTGTGATCCAACACTTGTGCCAGATTAGAGAGAAGCATATACATACACAGAAAGACACCCATAGAGCTCTTTGTACCATTATATATGATAGCAAAAATCAGAAATAGAATAAAATCTGTCAGCCAGAGGAAAAAAATGTGATATAGTCATATAATAAAATATTACACAGCATTTAAATGACCTGAAGCTATCTATATCAGTGAGGGACAGCATCAAACATGATGACTTGAGTTTAAAAACAGAATACTTACATTACTATACCATTTACGTGTTTAAAATATGCAAAATAGCTTTATCTTAGTCTTAACCATCCAGCAGAAAAGTATAAAAATGAAGTATAAAAAGTAAAACCATATTAATATGCTGAGTTATAAAAGGCTCAAGTCAACAACTTCTGACATTGCCAGTCCTGCGGATAACCCACTACTATTATGCTGGACTGTATTGGAAATATTTTGCTGAATATACACACCTATAGTATTTAAATGACAGTGGAATATCCTTCTCTAACAAAACTAAACAAAAAAAGGATACAAATAAACAACCATTTTGTATCTGTATATTCAAAATAGGATAGATACATAGCTACATTCTTTTAATTCAAGGAGTAGAAAGATTTGTTGTAATAGTGTTTGTGGACAGGATATCATGTCTGCATCTTGTACAATGAATAACCACTAAGACAACCATATGCAATGTATTAATTATTGCAAACTGTCTTACTAATCAGTTTTGAAACTGTCTCATTGCTGTTTGTCTCTCAATAAAATTATTAAAAACTAAAAAATATGGAAAAAATTGCCAGATATTTATAGGTATCCATATATAAAAAAGATAAAAACATACATGGACATCAAACTGAGGGTTTTACTTACCTCTGAGAGTAGAGAAGAGGGAGGAGCTTTATCTGTAACGCATTTCTAGCAGCTGAGGGTCATTCTTATACACTGCACTCTGGTTATCATTTCAAGCAGTCACATATAATCAATAAACCAGTCACAAAATAAGGAAAACATTATTATATGCTTAATATATATGCTCAATATTAGGATTCTCAAAACCTATTCAGTTTAGATTCTACACATCTGATTTTACTAGCTTTGTGATTCTTGACAGATTAGCATTTCAAATCCTGTTTTCTTACCTAATGTACTGAGTAATTATGAGAAGTACATTTATTATTGACAAACACGCTTAAAAATATTGTTTCTGTTTATTTATTGTTACAGAAGTGTATTTTGCAATCTGTGTTCCAAAATTAAGAATAAGACATTGCTTTAGAAAGGACCTTAAAACAAATCCTCTTAACCAATACCTCTCCTAAGGAATGTCTTCAAATGTTTCCTCAATTCTAAAAGATTCCTTTAAAGTAGACAAATGCTAAATTTAATACTTTGGGGCTGGGGGAGATAGCTTGGCAGTCTAAGCACCTGCTTGGTAAGCGTAAAGTCCCAGGTTCAATCCCCGGTACCACATGGCATGCCGGTCCCATGCTGAGCCAGTGGCATATGCCTATAATCCCAGTTCTGGGGAAGCTGAGACAGAAGGATCACTATGAGTCTAAGCTGTGTAGCAAGACCCTATACTTACTAAATAAATAAATAGATAAGTAATTTGTAAAAGATATAATTCTTTCATAATTCATTATGTTATTATAATGATCAATTGAATTTAATTTGGGGAGTGAGAAAAGGATTATTTTGGACCTTAGCCATAGCTGTAAAAGTCACTGGATATCGACTAGGTTCTCTGAATCCACAGTGGTTTGTGATTCATGCACATTTAAGAATCAACACTTAAAAGACTATTTTCCTTTGAAATAAAATACTGGGATCAACTCATGTTTTGACCTTTATAGTTTGAAGTAGTCCTTTTATTTGGCAGATAAACTATTAATGGTAATGAATTTAACAGTTAAAACTTGTGTTTTCTGAAAACAGAATTTCTAGTAATTTTTTATGACCCACAGTATGATTTTTTTTTTTAATTTGGATAGGACATCGCTGTAAATTTGGCATTTTAACAGATTATATTTATTTACATTTTGGTATGTTGATATATTTGTATTTGTATGCAGTAGTTATGGTACGTGTAAAGTGTATAGATATATACATGTATTTAATTATTTTTATGTATTTAGTACAGGGTCTACAGGGTCTCACTACACAGATTGGACTTGCAGTGATTCTTCCTGTTTTCATCCTCCTAAGCGCTGGGATTATAGGCACGCGACACCATGCCCAGTCTAATCCATGAGGCAGGCAGGGGATCAAGCCCACGTCTTCCTAAGAAGGCACTTTAATCCACTGAGCTATCTGCCTGGCCTAATATATCCATTTATATAATACCATTTTCTTAATCCACATGGTTTTATGCTATATTTAATATAAGGTAGTTAGAAAACAGATTCAACTTTTTGGTCAGGTAAGGAAATTATATTAGTGAGCTGGCTCTTCAGATAGTACACAAGCAGAAATCATCTCATAGCATGTTGGGTGGTCTGATTTGAATAGAAGCATAGCCTCATGCTTTAGTCTTCTTGTCTCTGCTTTCCTCAAATTTTGTGGCTAATCATGTGCAAATTACTTAGAAATTGTTGATTTAATTTCTCTTCCAAAGCAAATTTTAAGGGCTTTGCTCTCTTTTAATTACAAAATAATCTTTTATTTACATACTTGTATATGTACCTCTCCTTTTCTGTTTTTTATTTATATCCAAAAGGATGGAAGTATATTTATGTAGAATTCTTGGGCAAGTATTTTGTGTACTCACAGGCCAGTGTCTCATTGGATCCGCTAGTGTCTTAAGAGCCAGTTGTTCCACATTGTACAAGTGTTCTGTGGTAAGTCAGAAGACAAATGTTGAACATAATAGGTTGGAGAGCGACCTGATTGTGTTTGCCTTTGGAGAAAGTGAGGAATCTATTTTATAAAGTGTTTCATAAATTCTATTTTATAGAGTTTTGCTTAAATTTTGTTTTATTTTTTGATTTCATATTGCAGTGCAGCTTATGATGCCATTCTGGAAAGAAATGTTGCGATCAAGAAGCTAAGCCGGCCATTTCAAAATCAAACTCATGCCAAGCGGGCCTACAGAGAGCTAGTTCTTATGAAATGTGTTAATCACAAAAACGTAAGTGAATAGTTTAAGTATATATCAAATTAACTTTTAATCACAAATACATGAATAACAAAGACTTTTTAAGTATTAGGAGCTTTAAATTGTCTCTCCAGATTGAAACATTGTTTAAAAGTCATAAACACACATCTCTATAGTGTGAACTTTTTCTTAACCTTATTAAATGATATTAAAAGAAAAATAGCTTCTGAAATTTAGATTGTGTAATTTCTTGACTTTAGAATTGCAAAAGGAGTTATAAGTAGATGGTTTAAAGTTTTATTCAGGAATGGTCTCATCTTTTGCTTTTTGTTCTTTATAAAGATAGCATTTCAGAAAACTATAGCCTTGGCACAAGACTGAAATTGTTCTGCTTTTACTTTGACATTGGAACTTATAGAATTAAAATCACTTTTCCCCACCCCATTTATTTCTCTTTTTGCCTGTTTATAGCCTCCCAAGACCTGGAATTACAGGCATGTGCCACCATGCCCAGTCTCAATTACCCTCTTAGGGCACCCTGGGAGCTGGGCTGACATAGCAGGCCCAGGGATCGAACCCTGGACCCCTGCGCTTGTTTGTAGGCACTTTAATCTGCTGAGATATTTGGCCAGCCCTTCTTTCTCTCTTTTTTTGAGGCACAGTTTAAGTCACTAAGTCGCCCAGTCTGGATTCAAACTTGGGAACATCCTTGCATCAGCTTCCCAGAAGCTGGGATTACAAACATGTGCCACCTTGTCTGGTTTGTTTTGAAAATAAATAGTTATATTTTTAAAATTTATACTACCCATACTGGTGGTTTTAATGGAACGATCACTCTAAGCTTAGAGGAAACAAACTACAAGGGAATTTGTGCAAGGGATAGAATTGTAAAATACTAAAATGGTAGCATCTGGCTAGAGACATTATGTAGTGTATGTCCAAATGAGTTAATAAAATACACTACGTACGCAGTACTTCTAATAGCAGATAACATTATTGACTGCATTTTGAGAGTCAGAATATAAATCCTATGTGTACTGGAGGTTCAAGTTTTTTACCCAGAGGAAAATGCATGATTTTTAAGGATTAGGTTCTTTAATTGAGAACCTTACCATGTTGTTTTGAAGGCAAAACAAATACCAGATATCCCAGTCCAGTTGTAGTGTAACTCTGAAATGATGGTGGGTAGATAGAAAGTACCAAGAACTTCAGAGAGATTTCTGTGAGCTTCAGTGAACAGAGAAGACTTTAGACGAGAGTAGACTTATGCTGAGTCTTAAAGATCAGGTAAAACTTGACTTGTTGAAGAAAGAGTACTTCCAAAAAGGATGAATGCATAGTAAAGAGACAGAGGTCAAAGTTAGTCATTAATAGTAAAGAAATTGTATAGCTGTTCTTGTTCCAGGTAGGAGCTAGAGATGTTATTCATCAAGGTTTTGTTGACAGTCTTTTAACCTTTGTAGAGCTGCTGTTGTGCTCACAACTCATAGCATCTATTTCTTGATGAGGTATTGCCTTTGTTTTCTTTTGGGAAAGAGTTCTTTAACTTCTTCCTCCCAATCCTGTGCAACTGCCACGAACGATGCCCCAGTTGCCCTCTAGCGGGAGTATTGCAGTGGAGGGCTCCAAGCATGCAGTGTGTCCAAAAGTTTCTATGACAAAACTAGAAAGAGAAGCCAATAAATGAAAAGTCTGATACAGAAAAGAAAAAAATCTCTAACACTCTAGGGCAGCAGTGGTGAACTTTTTAGAACTTTGAATGATAAAATAGATTCACCACCACTGCTAGGAAAAAAAATATGAAACTAAATATGAAGCCAGGTGTGGTGGCACATGCCTGTAATCCTAGCCTGCAGGAGGCTGGAGGATCATTGCAAGTTTGAGAAAAGCCTGGGTGATGGAGTTTGAGACCCTGTTCCAAAAAAGACCTGGGAGGAAAAAAAAGCCAGCAAAAAAATAAAATAAGACACAGGGACCAGGGTTCAATTCCCCATGCCAGCCCTGTCCCCAGAGTGTGCTAAGACAGCAAATGAAACTGGGTGTGGTGTGCACTTGTCTATAATCCCAGTGCTTGGGAGGCTGAAAACAGGAAGGATCACTACAAGTCTGATCTGTGTAGTGAGATCCTGTACTAAATACATTCAATGAATGAGTGAATGAATGCATGAATGAATGAATGAATGAGGTGAAACCAGAAATGGGAACTGCACTTTTCCAATCCCAGATGGATGGATGGATTTTTTTTTTTTAAGTAAACATTCTTCCTTTCCCTTGTAGATTTCAGAGGAGAAATTTGGTTACTGTCCCTAGCAGTGGTGGTAAACCTATGACGTGTGCCATAATGAGCTGTTTGTATCATTGAAAGCTCTTACTGCCCTAGAGTGTTAGAGATTGCTTTTTTTCTGTGTTTGACTTTTCATTTATTGGCTTTGCTTTCTAGTTTTGTCATAAGAAACTTTTGGACATATTGCAAAACTTGGGTGTCTATCAGAAGTTTCTAGTTCTGCCTAATTCTTAATCTTATTTATATAGGTGCTATTATTAGAGACTCTTTTCAGAAATGCGTTTTGAAAATTTTCCTGTTGTATCTAGTTGAGTTTCTCTCATCTGTTGTTATCATTTTTCCTGACCACAGAAGAAAACTATAAATGCCTTCTGAATGAATTTGTTTTTAGTAATTATTACTTCTATCAACATAGCCATGTGCCACTCACTAAGCAGCCCTTGACTTTTTCCTGACTGTCTAGTTGCTTATTGTTATAACTTCATTTCTCCTTTTGAAAAAAAATAGGACAGCTGCTTTAATCTTCTTTATTGCAACTTAGTTGATATATAGTTCAATACCATACAGTTGGCCCATTTGAGGTATATAGCTCAATGGTTTTTACTATATTCATCCATATGTGCATTAATCTCTACAGTCAGTGCTAGAATATTTTCCTCATCTCAGAAGGAAACTGTCTCTGCTGTCATTTCCTTTCTGCCATACCTGTGTGGCTCTGACAAACCTCTAAACTCATTTCTGTTTTTCTGTGCTTGTTTTTAATACCTCTCTTCTCTTTCTGGATTTCCTAGATATCAGTGAAAAGAATGTTACTACTTGTTCAGATCTTTGCATGTACAGTTTGTTAGGCAGGATGACGCAATTTAGAGCAATCAGCTGCTTTCTTTCTTACTGTTACTTCCCTATCTTAAGCAAGTTTGTTTTGCTCTTCTGATGTAAATATTATTTTTCTGAATTTCTTCATTAGATAGGTATTTAAATGTCTTCTATAAGCTGAACTTAATGCATTTGATGAATAACATACATTTTATCTTCATGAAGCTTATGTTCAAAAAAACCAAACATTTCCCTATTTAAGTTGTTGGCAAACATTTAAAATGTGTGTCAGGTTCATTGTTGTAAAACTGAAAAAGCCACAGTTCTTTCCCACAAGGATCCTGTGTGGTCAAGTCAAAATTATTGTGAAGAACAGACTTACAGTTCAGGGTGAGTGCTATATTACATGGAAAATAATGGGAGACAGAATAGAGACAGTACTCGATTGCCAAGGACTAGGTGTTGTCAGACCTCAAAACAGGCTCATCTGGATGATTAAATGACAGGCATAAGCTGGGCGTGGTGGCGCACGCCTGTAATCCCAGCACTCGGGAGGCTGAGACAGGAGGATTGTTGTGAGTTCGAGACCAGCTTGAGCTACAAAGTGAGCTTAAGGCCAGCCTGAACTGCATAGTGAGACCCTGTCTCAAAAAGACCAAAAAAAAAAAAAAAAAAAAAAAAAAAATGACAGGCATAGGGGATAGTATGTTTAAAACCTTCAAGAGCTTTCTATTTATCTTGTGTGATACTGGCCAGTTTATCTTTTCTCAGTAACATTTTTTACCAAGCTAAGTTTCTCTACACAACTTATAATGTATGGGTAAAGAAGAAAAAATATTGCTAGAATGTGAAAGAAAGATTTTTAAAGTTCAGTGTTAAGACTATTCAAAGAGAAAAAGAGCCATATTTTCTGTTTTCCATTTGGCTTTCCAGTAAAAGAGCACTAAGGGCCCTGTAGAGTTCGTTAAATAAGTGTTCCTGCTACTCTTCAACTTATACAACAATCCTAAGGAATTTCTAGCTGTCCGGCTCCCAGATCTGTAACCATAATTCTGGGCATGTGCATACAGTCAAGAGCTTTTTGAAATGCCCTCCTAAAATTATTTTAGTGTGGCTCAAATGTCAAGCTTAGTACTTAGCAGATGAAATAAATTAATGCCATCACAGTGGGTGTCATAGGTACTGCTGACAAAATTTAGAACTTATTTGTTGGCCATAAGTTTTTGAGGAGAAAAGTAATATGGCCAGGTCCTTTCTGGTTTTTCTTTTACCATGTTATAGACAATAACATGGTAGCTGGATTTTTAGGAAACTATTGTTTGAAATTCTAGTTGTCTTACTCTGCTTAAGCTGTCATAAAAGATACCATAGGCTGCATGGCTTGAACAACAGAGATGTGTTTCTCAGTGCAGAAGCCTGAGAAGTTAAGGTTTAAGGTCCTGACTCTCAGTGTCCAACTTCTCAGTTTCTCAGCCTGCAGAGTTTCTCCCCCCCTTCTTCACCAATCCTATTATGAGGACCCTACTCTTATAATGTAACTAACCCTGATTATCTCCCAAAGATCCCATCTTCAGATATCATCACATTTGGGGATAGTGCTTCAACATGCAAATCTTGAAGGAACACATTAAGTCTGACATTATTTGGTTTTGAATCAATTACAGCATGAACGTACTAGAGATTTTAGAATTCTCAATTTATACAATAGCACAGGGAATAAGAAAAAGATCAAAGTGCAAACTGACAATACGATGAGTACCATTCTTTCAGATATTCTCATGGTAAGGGTACTGGAATAGGAGACAAATCACTCTGAACCTTGTATTGTAAGATGGAGGGCCTGTTCCTTAACAAGTATTGATAGGAATAAAATGAATTCAGTTTTATACTATTTATGAGACATCTATGTAAGTGGCAATGTATGTCCAAAATTCCTAAGCTAAGCAAAGACTTTTTAGCGCCTTTTGGGAATTAGCTACATAGTGATGTTTGTAGAAAACAACATAGGTAATACCATACAGGGAAAGAATAAACAAGGGAAAAAGAAAAGGCTTTAATTTAAAAATAGTAGTGGGAGAGAGAGAAGATGGTATGCCTGTTGATAAATCAGTGGAATTGACTGGGAATAAAGAAATTGAGAAATTGGGATAGTACTAAAAAATGGAACCAGTGGGAAGAATGAACTGAGATTATAGAAAAATATTGAGTTAGATGATTAAAGATATTTACATTGCTGACAAATTGTGTAGACCTTTTTGTGATAAAAGTACTTTCAAGTAGAGTATTCATGAGGGTTAGGGTTAAGTAACACTCTTCTGTTAATAAGGTTTTTTGTTAGTTTTATTAATATTTTGGGTTCATAGCAAATTTGGGAAGAAGGTACAGGGAGTTCTCTTATATCTTTTGGCCCTACAGATTTCTACTACTTCTCTAAATCAACATCCCTTACCAAAGGGATATACTTGTTATAATTGATAAAGCTACATTAATATATAATTACCATTCAAAATCTGTAGTTTACATTAAAATTCTGTCTCTCTGTCTCTGTGTGTCTGTCTCTTTCTTTCTCTCCCCTTATTTGTTTCACACCTTCCCCTCTCCATTTCCCATTTTCCTTGTAGTCCTAGGGCTTAAATCCAGGGCCTCATACATGATGCATAAGCATTCTGCTACTGAGCTATACCCCAGATTCATAGTATGGGTTTGATATGTTCTACCATCATATTTTCACATAGAGTAGTTTCACTACCCTAAAGATATTACAGGTCTCCTTCTAATCATTTCTTCCTCTTCCCTAATTCCTGGCCATAAAGCTTTAATATGTTAAAAAGATTAACATATAAAATTCGAAGGGCTAAACTAAGGTGAATTTTTAAAACACAATTCTGTCAACATGACTGTCCTAGTTGGGTGGTTTGTACTACTTGTGTTATAAATCTAATCACTTTTATTGGTCATTTTACTAATAAAATTAATAAAAAGCCACTTGATGGGACAGTCAGGCATGTACCAGTGGTGGTTCAAGCTGCCTAGCAGTGAGACATACAAATTACATCCTTTTATGTTGTATTAAGCCATGTATTTACATTTCCAAAATGAAGTAGTTAGTTGTTTCTAATTTCTATCTCTTTGCTTTACCACAGATAATTGGTCTTTTGAATGTTTTCACACCCCAGAAATCCCTAGAAGAATTTCAAGATGTGTAAGTGTGCTAATTAGAATATTGTTAGTACAAAATGCTGTTGGTATTCTATTCTCAGATTGTTGCTGTCCTTTTCTCCCCATTAAGTTACATAGTCATGGAGCTCATGGATGCCAACCTCTGCCAAGTGATTCAGATGGAACTAGATCATGAAAGAATGTCTTACCTTCTCTATCAGATGCTGTGTGGGATCAAGCACCTTCACTCTGCTGGAATTATTCATCGGGTTAGTAGATAAACTACCACTACAGTGCTTTTTTTTTTTTTATCATGGAGGTGAAATTCAAATAACAAATTAACCATTTTAAAGTATACAATTTAGTAGCATTTAGTCCATTCACACTGTTCACAGGCCCCATCTGTACCAAATTTTAAAATGTTTTCATCATACCTTTCCCCAGACTCAGTATTATTTAACCAATTGCTGCTTGTTCTTCTCTTATCTAATCATCCTAATCTATATTCTCTGTCTGTGGATTTACCTGTTGTGGATCTCCCATATGAATGAAATCATAAGATACATGACCTTTTATTGTCTGGCTTTTTTCATTTAGCATAGTTGTTTTCAAGGTCATCCATGTCATATCATGTAGTACTCTTTTTGACTAATATTTTGAGTACTACATTTTACTTATCCATCTATTTATAGCCATTTGGATTATTTCTGTCTCTTAGATATCATACCTAGTGCTGTTATGAAAATTCATGAACAAATATTTGAAGCTGAGTGTGGTGGTGCCTGCCTATGATTCCAACACTTGGAAGGTTGAGGCAAGAAGAATGCCACAACTTTGCAGTCATCTTAGGTTCGCTACATAGAAAGACCCTATCTCAAAAAAAAAGAGAAAAAAGTATTTGTTTCAATATTGATTTTAACTTCTCAATATGTACCTTACAAGTAGAATAGCTAAGTTATGTTGTAATTTTATGAGAAGCCGAAGAGTTATTTCCTAAAGTAGCTGCATCATTTTGCACTCTCAGTAGTAAGATGCTACATGTTGTTGATCAGTCTTCAGACCTAGTTTCTCCACAGCCTTGCTAGTGCTGTCTGTCGCTTTAAGTCTAGGCTTCCTACAATGTGAAGTGTTATTTCTGTGTGGGTTAAATTTTCATTTCCTTAACAACTAATGATCTCAGGCATCTTTTCATGTGTTTGTTGGCAATTTGTATGTCATTTGGAGTGTATTGTCAGTCTTTTGCTTATTTTTTAATTTGTTGTTTCTTTATTATGTTTTTTATAATTATTTTATATTATATATAGTAGGTCACACCTTTGTCAGTATATATCTCTCCTTCCTTTCCATAAATTGGCTTTCTACTTTTTTACAATAATTCGTTAATATGTTAAAGTTTTTAATCATGAAATCTAATTTTTCTTATTGTGTGTGCTTTTGTTGCCATGTAAGAATGCATTATCAAATTCAAGGTCATGAACTTCTGTTTTCTTGTAAGAGTTTTATAGTTTTATCTTACGTAAGTTGTTGATCGGTATTCAGACCCATAATCCCAACCTTGATCATGAATTAATCTCAAAACTCTAGAAGTCCCCACTCCATAATTTCATGAGGCTTTGGGGGGCAACTAGACGCAAACCATAATCTATTTTGAGTTCTAGCTTACATATAGTATAAGAGAAGGGATCAGCTTCTTATATATATCATACGTGTTCTTATAAGTCCACTGATCCCATCTCTGTGAGGAACTGTTCTTTTCCTCAGACAATGGCCTTGTTAAAAACCATTCAGCCATATCTTTGGAGTCTTATTTCATCAGTCTTTGTGTCTGTATGTGTATCAGCACCACATTACTTTGATCACTGTAGTTTTTATAGTAAGTTTTGGAATAGGGAATAAGTATGAATCCCCCAGTTGGTTCTTTTTCAATACTGTGTTGACTATTTGGGATCCCTAGTGATTGAATATGAATTTGAGGATCAGCTTTCCTATTTAGAAAAGGCCGTTTGAAACTGAATAAGGATTCTCCTAAATCTATATCACTTGATAGTTTTGTTCTCTCCAACAATATTTAGTGTTCCAGTTTGTAAACACAGGCTATTTTCTTAAATTTTATCAGCATACTTGGACTTTTGTCTCAATTATTCTTCTTTACTGGGACAAATACCACAACACCCAAAATGAAGGAAGGAAAGGTGTGTTTAGCTCACAGTTACTGGAGGTTTCAGTTCATACTTGGCTGGCTCCAGGGCAGAGTGTCACAGTGCAGAGAGCATCCTTTCATGGTCATGGCAAAGAGCAAGCAAGCAAATGGGAGCAGTAGCAGCAACAGTGGCTGTAGAGAGGCAGTATCTGTTTCATGTTACATTCAGGCTATCTGCCTCAGGCTGGGTGTAGCACTCACACCCATAATCCCAGCAGTATTCAGACCCATAATCCCAACCTGGATCATGAATTAATCTTAAACTCCAGAAGCCCCCACCCCATAACTGCATGAGCCTTTGGGGGCCAACTAGACACAAACCATAACAGACTGCTGTGATGAAATGATACAGATTGTGTAGCTTAAGCAATGGAAATTTATTCTCTCACATTCTAGAATTCTGGGGTCAAGGTGCCAAAATATTTTTGTTTCTCTTAAGGCCCCTGTTTCTGGTTTGTGACAACTGCCATCTTGCTGTGTCTTCACTTGGCTTCCTCTGTAACTGTGTGGGATAAAAATACTGTGGCATTTCTCTTGAAGACTAATTGAGGACACCAGCCAATTATAGTGGCCTTACTCTTGTGGCCCATTTTAACCTTAATTATCTCTGTAAGGACCCTCTGTTCAATTCAACAATGTCACTTGGAGTTTTGACATTAGAATTTTGAGGGGATGCAATTCAGTCTTTGATGTGATGTTCTTAATTTCCTTTGGCAAGGTTTCATAGTTGGTTTGCAGCAGTGGGGGTTGAATCCAGGGCTTTTGCACGAAACTACATTCCCAGTTTGTTTGTTTTTTTGTTTCTTCTTTTTTGAAACAAGATCCCATTAAGTTGCCCAGGTTGGGCTCAAACTTGTTAGCCTTTTGTTTCAGCCTCCCGGAATACTAAGATTATAGTCATGCACCACCATGCCTGGCTGCTTTATAACTGTCAGTGTGCAACCTTTTCACCTTAGATTATTTCTCATCATGTTATTCCTTTGGCAGTTATTATAAATGGAATAATATCCTTATTTTCCTTTCAGATTTATTGCTAGGTTGTAGAAGCACAACTGATTTTGCTGTTGATCTTGTTTCACAACTTATAAAAATTTGTTAGATCTTTTTAATGACTTTAAATGATTTCCTATATGAATTTAAATGATATTTCTATATAATTTTGGATCATATCATCTGCATCTTAGTTTTTACTTTTTTCATTTCAATTTGGATGCTTTTTTACCCTAGTACCTTTGGCTAGAACTTCTAATAAATGTTAACTAGAAGTTGTAAAAATGGACATCTCTTGTCTTATTTTTTAATATTAAGGAGAAGACTTTCAATCTTTACCATTATAGTAGTCTTGTTTTCTGGTTCTGTAACCAAATACCTAAATGATAAAGAAAAGAGGTTTATTTAGCTTGCTGTTTTGGAGGGAGAATGTCCAAGATCAGTCAGTCTTGTCTTTGGCCTCTGATGAAGTTCTCTATCTGTGTCATAACATGGCAGAGACAGGGAGCTGACCATGCACAGAAGGGGCTGGGTGTGTGAGGTGGACCTGCTTTGTAGCAAACTAGTCTTAGAAGTGGCAGCTTACTCCAGTCCCCCCTTGGTTCCTCTTAGCAAAGTGCCCCAGTGACCTGACTACCTTGTAGTAGGTTGTACTATCTCAGCAGTGCTGTGCTCACAATTCAATCGTAGTACTGGCCCTTGGGGGACACACTCAAATCATAACTAGGCTATAGCAACTGCAAAGTATGACATTGTGGAGTTTTCATAAGTTTGCTTTTTTGGGCTGCCTTTTCACTGGAGTTAGTCATATTGTATAGCCAGAGTATGCTGACCTCACAGGTCTGCCCTTAGTAATTCATCAGCCACAAGTCCCTGTGTCCCCAGGACCACCATTACTCATGACAGCTGATACATGTTTAGTCATCCCGACCAGTTCTTCAAGGCAGTCTATACTTAGAATGAATATGGGACTCCCAGAAGCACCATAGTTGATCATTTTATAGTGAAAGCATAGAAAATAGAACTAATAAAAGAAAGGAACTCACAGGGCAAAATCTGAGAGAAGACCAAACATGGAGCTTTCAATAGTAGCAACAGAGCATGGCCAGATGCAAGAGTCCTCCATGGACCCTGAGAGAAGACCATACAGAATACTGTTAGCCTCAGAGCATGGCAACACAGAGTGTTCAACTGTGAGCCATGACAACAAAATGAGTATTACCAGCCACAGGGCACAACACTTGAGTCCTACCAGCACCAGAGCATGGTAACATACAGAATACTTGGTACAGACCATGACAATATGCAGTGAGAGTACTCCTAGCCAGAAAGCACAACAACATGCAAAGTACTTTCAGCTATAGACCATGACAACCTACAGAGTATTCCCAGCCACAGGCAAGACAAGATACAAACTAGTCCTTACCAGGAAAGCTCTCTAGACCTTTGGAGTCCACGGTTTTTAATTTGATCTCAGTCACATCACTTTCCTGGTTGATCTTTAGTGTCCAGTCTCTCCTAAGACTCATGCTAATACTTTAAGGCTCTGATTTCTGCTGGAGTTGAATTGATGCATCCCAAAGCCCCACCATAAATCCCACTGTTAGTCTGTTCCATTTCCAAAGCCTACACGCAGAGATAGTTTACTAAGCAGGATATTTAGGGGCTTAGCACGTGTATGTGAGGACAAAGGTTAGCCTTTCTTTTCCATAAGGTCATTCTTCACTGTGTTTTTTGTTACTAGTTGACATTTTTTATCATGAGAATATTGGTTTATTTTTCTATTTTTCCAATGCTGTTAATTGAACCCCGAGACTTTGTACTGAGCTACATCCCCATCATTTTTTATTTTTTTATTTTGAGACAGTGTTTTCCTGAGTTGCAAAGCTGCCTAGACTGCACTTGAATTTAATCCTCCTGCTTCAGCCCTCTGAATTTCTGGCATTACAGGTGTGTGCAACTACACTGGCTGGACTTTCTCAAATGCATTCTGCAGCATTTTAAATGATCTTACATATGTTTTCCCTGTGTTCATTGTTAAATCGATATATTGCACTGTTGGATTTTAGGAGGATTGTTTAGTTTTGTTTTGTTTTAAACACAGGAAGACTATATTGAGAGAAAGCTTTTATCTGAGCGACAGAAGAGGGCTTGGATAGTAGGTTGCTTTTGTTTTGAGACAGGGCTTATTATGTAGCTCAGTCTGGCCTTGAACTTACTAATGTAGCCCAGACTGGCCTTAAACTCATGGCAATCCGCCTGTCTCAATCTCCCAAATACTGGGATTATAGGCATATGCCACCATTCCTAGGTCATTTTCACATATTAAACTACCCTTGTATTTCTGGGATAAATCATGTGTGGTCATCATATATAATCTTAACATGTGATTGAACTTGAAACTCATCAAGGTTTTGAGTAGTGATATTTGTCTATAGTTTTTTTGTGTATGATGTTAAAGTAATGCTGGCCTTGAAATGAGTTAGCAGGTATTCCCTTCTCTATGTTTTGAATTACATTAATGAAAGTAAATTACAACTATAGAAAAATTCTTAATGTAATGAAGTTGAGTTGGTAAGAGACATACTAGGATCCTTTACCAGTGATGGCATTTGTCTTAGGTTAGATGGCATGGGAAAAGATGGAGACAAGAAGGTAAGGAGTTTTATGGTCTCTTTTCAGAATCAGCTCTGAAGAAGTTGTAAAGTGTTAAACTAAAGCCTCTAATCTTGCAGCAGGTCTTGAGGGCACAGTTGTTTGTGGTCTCTCTGTTCTACTCATTCTAGATTTACTTCACCCTCTGCCATTCTGGAATTACTTTCTTAGTAAAATTGCCTGGTCTTTCCTCCCCTAGGGGTTCAGTGCAAGTCAGGATTAGGGGTAAGTGGTCATTTTGAGGCTCTAGCTGAATGACGCGCTTTACAGCGACAGGCAGGCCTTAACTCACTATCTGTTGTTCTAGAGCCTCGGGTTCATTATGCATGTTCTTTGCAGCTGACAGCTTCATGAAATGTTTTGCTGCTGGTACTTTGGATCACTTTTCTACCCGTAATATTAGTTTTCCTTCTCCACAACTGCTAAGCTTGATACCTGAAATGCTTAGGACCAGATGTAATTCAGATTTTCTGGTCTCAAATATTTTCTCATTTGGAAATATTTGCGTGGACTTTACAGATTGTACACCCCTAACCTGAAAATCTAAAATGGTCCAGAATCCAAAATGTTTTGATTATCATGTCAACATTCAAATAGTTTTGGATTATTAAGCATTTCAGACTTCAGATTTTCAGATTAAGACAGTTCAGCATGAAGTATGGCCTATTTCTGGTACCAGTCTTATGGTTAGAATTGACTGGGTTTGTCTGAGATCCTGATCCTTGGTGCATGTATATGGCTAAGGTTTATTGACTTCACTACATGCCAAGTGCAGGTCAGAGTGGGTGAAGAGACTGGTTACAAAGATGCTTCACAATCCAGGCTGCCCACATGTCACAATGTGGGCTCCTGTAATCCCCAGAGCAGGGGACAAGACCATAGAAGTTGTGCACTGGTTCTTTTCTGTGCCCCATTCCATCCCACTTGTGCAATTTTGCTTAACTGAGACTAGAAAAATGTGGGGGAGAAGATGGAATGTTAGTTTGTGCCCTGTGCAACAAATTCATGGAAATTCCAAATTATTTTTTCTTATATAGCTGGCAGTATTACCTAGCTCAGATCTATTATTATATTTAGGTCAGTAGAAAAAATATTGATTATGTGTGATGTATAATTTCAGGTATATGAGGCATTTTTTGGTAATTTTTATTAGCAAAAGAAAATCACTTTTATTAAAAATTGTACTGACAGTTTTCTAAAACAAAATAAAGTCAGAACCCTATTCCCATTAGAATGCACTAGTATGAAGAGCCAGTGATAAGCACTCATCACAACAAGACATTGGAGTAGCATCAGGACTTACAATGTTTATTCTTGAACATGCAGTATTACTTTGCTAAAGACATTATACTGAAAATATTAACAAAATATTATGTTTCATAATATGCTCACAGAATAGGAATAATGAAAACTTTATTGTTTCATTTACTCTTCTTGTTGGTGTTTGAGAATTAATTTCATAAAACTGTTAGATTATATATCTTCAAGTTTATCATTGCCTATCAGAATATGTTAAGAATGTCACATATGCTTTTGGGGACATAGACATTGTTTTTCAGGCCAGCTATTTTCCCTTTTGTATTTGCATATTTACTGCAAAACAGTACTGGTAAATGGAGTTACCTGTATGTGTTATAGGTGTACGCTTTTTCTCTCCTTTGTTCACAGTAGCATTCATCAGAGCTGGCAGGCATGGTCATGAAACCATGAATGTTTATATACTCCTGCCTTCCTAAACGGCATAGCACAGATTTCCTTCCCTGTGGGGTCAGGAGGGCAATTCTTCATGAAGACATTATTTAGGAGTGTCAACAGCAAGTAATTGCATGGACTGATGGAAACTTTACAGGCAGACAGAAAGTTTATGAGCAGTTTTTTGAGATTTTGTATGGAAAATCAGGGATAGAATGATAATGACTATTTTGGTCCTGTGGAACTGAATATCTGCCAGTCTAAAAGGAAACTAATATATGCCATAATGGGCAGAAAGGTCCATTTTTCATTTGTTATGTGCATATAAAGTTTATTATGAATTTATTTTATGTATTGGTACAGGATCTACATGGTGTTCTGGTCTCACTACATAGATTGTATGTGTAGTGATTCTCCTGGTTTCAGCCTCCTAAGGGCTGGGATTACAGGCCTTTCC
>PVKA01005928.1:0-24435 GCA_004027165.1 Ctenomys sociabilis | reverse complement strand
AAGAGCTGGGATTACAGGCGCACAACCACACCCAGTCTCAATTGCGATCTCATGCACCCAGGGCCGGGCTGGCACCGCAGGCTCCGGGATCAAACCTCTGGCCCCTGTGCCTAGTTGCAAAAAACAATTTTTAAAATACTGGTCATTTGGGATACAGATTAAAATAAATGTTAACTTGAGTCAAGTTTTATCATAGTGGTTCTTATTTTAACTTAAAATGCCTTTCCAGGTCTCTTTTGCTCTATTTGATCAAAAATTTCTAGCTGATACTAGATTCTAGGAAATAAAACATTATTAAACCCCCTTCCTCTCTCTCCCCTTTGGTGACAGGGTCTCATTGTGTAGTTCAGGCTGCCATTGACTTTAGTAGGTAGTCCAGACTGACCTTGAACTCATATGGTTCTCTTGGCCTCAGCCTCCTGAGTGCTGTGATTATAGACATGTGCCACCATACCTGCCTACTAACTTTTCCAATTACTGTGTATGTCTGTGTATTATTAGAATGACATCTCTCAGGCTTGCCTGATTATGATGAATCTGTGCCCTGATGTTGTAGTAAAAAAACTAAAACAATTTACAACTTGTGAGCTGTAAAATATATGTGTCTTAGCAATCTTTTATTTTTGTGTTTTGAAGGACTTAAAGCCCAGTAATATAGTAGTAAAATCAGACTGCACTTTGAAGATTCTTGACTTTGGGCTGGCTAGGACTGCGGGAACAAGTTTCATGATGACGCCTTATGTAGTGACTCGCTACTACCGAGCACCCGAGGTCATCCTGGGCATGGGCTACAAGGAAAACGGTCAGCATATATATTTTATTTGAAGTATTCCAATCAAATAAGTATTTTAAAAATTGGCTGCCACTTTTCATTCTTAAGTAAATATACTACTATGTTTTTTCACTCTACCTAAAAGTTGAAGGTTTGTTGAGTGTTACTACAAGTGACCAGTGTGAAGGTTGCTTTTTTACTTCTGGTGATGATGATATTGTATAATGACCTATAAATATGATCTTTAGATAACCCCCCTATCAGAGATTAGCACCAAAAAAAACTGTCACAGAGTTGGCATCTTGTCCCATCTTTTATAAGAATTACATAATCATCCTACTGCTTCCCACCCCTTCCACAGGACACTTAACCAAATGCCATTCTTGTTCATGAGAAGCACATCAGCCAGCATGTTACACATGCGTACTTCTCCCTTTTAGTAACACCCTCACGCCTGTTACAATAGATTTGTTTTATATTGTTTTGTTATTTTTTATCACAGGCTGTTTGTGATCGTTTTGAAAAATGTGGGATGGGTTGAGTATATTTTAAGCCTGTTAGCCCTTTTCAATGCTAGGCTAGTGTATGAATCAGATTTTTGGTTCAAAGAAGGCTTCCCTGAGCCAGATGATATCTCTTCTCATACTTGTAGCTATCAGGATCATCTTGTTTAAAGCCATGTTTTTCTTAAGATTTCTAGCATAATTCCTGTCCTATTTACTTAGCCTACCATTTGCTATGCAATGTATCAAAAACAAAACACACACTAATTCTAATAGATGTTTTCCAGAAAGAAAATCTGAGAGTAGTTCTCTGGTGAACTGATTTATGAATTTTAACTTTCCCTCTAAAATTTCATCCTTGAAAGTTGGATCATAGTATAAATATAAAAAGGTTTTACATGTATTTTAGTATGAAATTTTAAGGTAACTTCTTCAATTTCTTGAGATTTCTAAAAATTACACTTGGTTTACAGTGAACTGTTATTCTCCTTACAGGAAGGAGTATACTAGAAAATATAGCCTTAAATCTCCTAAATACTCTTAACATGTTAAAGGACATATCTCTAACGTCTAAGTCTGCCCTTTCCTGTTTTTCCCCTAAAAAAACTTTAAGACCCAAATTCAAGTTTCTAGCTTTTTTCCTTTTAAATCATTTCTGCCTTTTATTACTAAATTCCCTGTCATTCCTCAGTTTTCATAAATCAGCTCTTCATTTTCAATGAACTTGTTGCTGTTGGAATACTAGGATGAATGCAAAGTGATAGTACAAAGAATATAATTAATTTCAAAATAGAGAAAGCACTTCTTAAGTAACTTTATGAAACCCAGTCTGCAAATTTCTGAAGAAATTAACTTTTTATGGTAATTGCTCATAGAGACATTGTTTTTCTTAAGTATTTTTATATGCTGAACTATTTCTGCTTGTGCTTTTTTCTTTTATTTAACTTAAAGAGAGAGTATGATGCACAGTTGAACTTCAAAATGGTGTGTTTTATTTTTATAATTTTCCTATCATATACTTTATAAAGATTGTTTATTTCTAGTTCATATTTTATAAATTCTCACTTGTGGAATGTATTTTGTGTAATTTCTGTGCATAGCTCTCACTTTAAAATGAGGTAGTTAAATGCTACATGTTTCATTTTCTTTTATGAACCAGAGCTTTTTGAAAAATACTTTGTTTTAAATTATTCCATTAGCAGAAATTAAAATCACTTTTTTCTTTTTCTGATGTTTTGCCTTTTTATATAATGCAGTCATATTATGCTTCTTTGATTTTAATAATCTTTTGCTTTGCTTTTCTTCTTTTGTGCTGCAAACATATAGTGGATTTATGGTCTGTGGGGTGCATTATGGGAGAAATGGTTTGCCACAAAATCCTCTTTCCAGGAAGGGACTGTATCCTTGTGCTGTTGCAGCAGATCAATTAGTGAGGTGATGATGAACTCATCCTGTTCTCCAATGAAAATAAATATGCTACATTCATTCATACAGGTTTTTAAACATATGTAAAGTTTGTGGCTGTTATATTTCAAAATTGTTGAGATAAGCTGAATATTGTAGGCTGCATCTGGCAGTAGGACATACAGTCTCTGCTGGTAGTCAGAGCACATTCACTGTCATTCATTTTTATTTCATACTGCTTTTTTATGATTTTAAAATATACATGGTATGTGTGATTTTTTTTTTTTAATGTTTATATATTTTCTTTTTATTTTAACCAAAATCTTTATGTTAATGTCATTGCATTTTGTTTTCAGTTGACATTTGGTCAGTTGGGTGCATCATGGGAGAAATGATCAAAGGTGGTGTTTTGTTCCCAGGTACAGATCGTATCCTTATCTTTGGCCTAAAATGTAGTTTCTAAAGGTCAAAATGTATGGCAGCATATGAACTTGGTCAGGTGTAGTGTATTTTGTCTCTCCCTAATATATTGGTAAATTACACTTTCAAAATACCACCTACAATTTGACTTAGACTTTCTTTCCTGTTTCTTACATAAAAGTGCTCAAGTGTAACTATCCACAATTTATTATTATTATTATGTTTTTTGCTAGCTTTGAGTTGATTTATTTAACCTAAAAAAAAATATGGCTTGCATTTAAAGTTTCTAATCATACACTTGAGTATACTGAGGGGCTTAATGTGAGTTTTGGAATTGCCTGTTGCTGCTGACCATTCTTTTGTTTTGCCCTTCACCTACTTTTTGTTAATGTTTCATGTGTTCTTTGTCTTGATTGTCGTCTCATTACTCAACATAACTAACATAGCTGATACTTTCACGTGGGAATTTCAACAGTAGTAGCTTAAAGTGGTAATGTTTAGATTTGGATTAGTGCCTTTTGTTTGTCTGACTACTTTTCATGTTTATATTAACAATGATATGTTTATTAGCAAGTTCCTATAGGAGGAGGAATGTGAGTATTAATTAGGCTATAGTAAGACTCAAAGTCTTCAGGGATTTGAAATGAGGAGGAATGAGATCAGAGACCTAAAATTACACCTTACTAAAATAGTGAATATTTTTATAAGTTTCAGAGCTTTAAAATTTGTATTAAAAAAATGCCATTTTCTCAAAGTAGTGTTTTTTTTTTACTACAAGTTATGTTACTGTAGAAAACTTTTTGAAAAGCAACACAGGTTTTAGAAATATTCCTCATTCTGTAGGACATATTTTTTTCTTACTGAGAAGCTGGAGAAAAGACAAACTTTATATATTGGAATTATGTACTGATTGCACTTAAGAGACTCTGTGGGAAGTAATGATAATTTGAATTTCAGTTACTTACAATTTATGTTCCAAATTTGGAGATTAGGATTCACTTGATGGTAAAGTTAGTACACACACACACACACACACACACACACACACACACAGTATGTACACAATAAATAAGATTAGCAAAGCTTATTTATTGATCATTTCTGTCCACCTAAAGTCATTACCTTTTACAAGTTAGCTATGAAATATCAAATTTATAACTGCCACATTCTTTCTTAGGACTCTTTAAATTTCCATATTTTTGTATTTTAATATGGCTATGACTAATGTGTTGAACATTACATACAGAGTATTTTTCTTAGCTACTTGATATTAGATATTGACCAGTGGAATAAAGTTATTGAACAGCTGGGAACACCATGTCCTGAGTTCATGAAGAAACTACAACCAACAGTAAGGACTTACGTTGAAAACAGACCTAAATATGCTGGATATAGCTTTGAGAAACTCTTTCCTGATGTACTTTTCCCCGCTGACTCAGAACATAACAAACTTAAAGGTAATTTTTACATATGTATATATTAAATCCCAGTGAGACAGAGTGAGAGAGAGTGAGAGTGTAAGTCTGATTGGCCATATGGCATACAATCCAGAATTATTTCTGAGTGGTTGAACAAAGTGAAGTATTAACCCTTTAAAGTAAATTTACCTTTAAATTTATATTTTTAATTATGTTAATAGGTTCATAATTTGAAAACATTTTTTAAATGTAAGATTGTATACATAAAACAAAAGATAATTTTGAATTTCTTAAATATTACTGATAATTTTTGAGAACCTTTATGAATGTGTCCTTTAACATCATTATTTTTACAGCCAGCCAGGCAAGGGATTTGTTATCCAAAATGCTGGTAATAGATGCATCTAAAAGGATCTCTGTGGATGAAGCCCTCCAGCACCCATATATCAATGTCTGGTATGATCCTTCCGAAGCGGAAGCTGTGAGTCCTTTTCTTAATGTTAGAAGAACATACTATATTTTTAGCATTAGAATTAAATATGGAGGAGACCTTGTTATTTTATTTTATTTTATTTTTTTGTCTTTTTGAGACAGGGTCTCACTATGCAGTTCAGGCTGGCCTTAAGCTCACTTTGTAGCTCAGGCTGGTCTCGAACTCATAACAATCCTCCTGCCTCAGCCTCCCGAGTGCTGGGATTACAGGCGTGCGCCACCACGCCCGGCAACCTTGTTATTTTAAACACAGGTGATGGTTTAAAATAACAAGGCATCATAATGATGGTGCCTTTCTCTTTTTGCATGAAGAGTACCTGTCACTACCAAGTGTGTCTAGGCAGTTTGAAGGCAAGGAAGTCAGTCACCTTGCCCTGTTCTCCCTCTCTTACCTTGACACCTGGTTAGAGGGGTTGAGATTGAAAGACCTCTGTGGGGCAGCCTAACTTAACTATAAAACAAATTGTTGGACCAAAGCATAGCAGAACTCCTCTATGAAATAAATAAGATATGATGATTTCAAAAGTTGGCAGAAAAGAAAAACAAATATCTTTTTTTTTTTTTGAGCAATGAAAAGTCTTACAGAATTAGCCTACATAAAGAGCTTGTTGACAGTTGATCAGTCTAGGCTTAGGAATGCATTTTTACAACTTATCAAGTAGCTATTAAGAGTTTATATACTTCTAGGAAACTGACTGTATTATACCCTTGTGTTTTTCAGCCACCACCAAAGATCCCCGACAAGCAGTTAGATGAAAGGGAACACACAATAGAAGAGTGGAAAGGTAACACGTACAAGATCTTTTAGAAAACAGAGTTTCTGACTTTTTGTGATAATTTGTTCCTTGTACTTCATGTTAGGGAAATTAATGATATTTTATCTTTTATTTCATTTCTTTTCTTTTTAATTTTTTTGTTGTTCCTAGAGATTAAATCTAATGGCTCATGCATGTGAGACAAGAGCTGTAGCACTGAGCAACACCCGAGCCTTTTTTTTTTTAAGATTTTATTTTGAGACAGAAACTTGCTCTGTTGCCCAGGCTAGCCTCCATTTTTTTGGTGTTCCTGTCTTGGCCTCCTTGAGCAGCTAGGATTACAGGTGTGTGCCACCACATCTAGCGTATTTTCTGTTTCATAACTAACATTTGTGCCCACTATATTAGCACATGTAATCCTATTAATTTGGAGACTGAGGTGGGAGGATCATGAGTTTGAACCCAGCCCAGGCAGCGTAGTGGGATACTATCTTAAACACTAAAGCAGACATAGCTAATATTTGGTAGTAATAATAACTTCTACAAAAGTAGAAAATGGATCTCTTCCCTGACTTAATTTCCAAAGTTTTCCACCCTAGACACATGACACTAGTGCTTTCTCCTGTTTTTCCATAGTCTATATTTATACAACTGTGTTTGTGTAACTACAAGTCCTTGCATACTTTGTATACTGTTCACATTTGCTATGTTGATACAGTTGAGTACCTTGAAGATGGCCTTTCTTGGGCTACATAGCTGCTCCACTTAATTTAATTGCTGGTATGTGTTGTACTGTGACGTGTTAAAGTCTCTGTCCAGCTCCCTTTTGGAGCGCCTTTCAGATAGGCCCAGGCTATTGCTGTTACAGACAGCTGTATGATGTTCAGAGAACACAGTTGTGAGAACAGCCACAAGAGATGTTTCTGTTTTGTTTTTTGTTTTTCTTTTTTTTCCATTTATGTATTTGGTACAGGGTGTCACTACACAGCTTGGACTCTCAGTGATTGACCAGTTTCCAGCCTCTCCAGCACTGGGATTAAATGCGTGTGCCACCACACCCAGACTCAGTGGCTGGCTTAGTGCGCCCAAGGGGGAGAGCCACCACAGCATGTGGTATGGGGGATTGAACCCTGATCCCTGCACTTGCCAACGCAGATGCTTAGTCTGCTGAGCCATATCACTGGCTCTCAATGCTGTTTTTAAAAGTTTACAGTTGGGCCAGCTGGAGACTGGGCATGGTAGCATGCTCTATAATCCCAGCGCTTGGAAGGCTGAAAATAGGAGAATCACTGTGTGTCCAATCTACATAGTGAAACCCTGTATACCCTTATAGAGCCTGCACCGAATTCATTAAAAAAAAAAAAAAAAAAAATTTGCAGTTGAATCAATGCTGCAGAAAGCCATCTATTGACCATCATCCTTACCAGCAGGACTGAAATTTTAGTTTTTGCACATCTCATATAGTAGTTTTATTCTATTTTATGAATGTAGCTGAATATTAATTATGCTTTAATAGTTCTAGGCATGTTGAAATATGTATATTTTAGATCTCTTGGGACATTTGGCTGAGTAACTTTTAGACCTATGTACCTCCATCTGTATAGTTATTATTTAGTGTTTGGACTACTTTTTTTTTTTAGCTATGTGACTGAGCAAAATCCCTGACCCCATTTTTATATCATCTTAAAGTGGAATCAGAATATTTGTTATGAAGAGCTGAGTTTCTCAGTACTAGGAGGTGAAAGCCTAAGTAGGGAACTGAACCTACTGATAAACTGATTTTGCAAAAAATGAATTTGAGGGCTGGCCAAATAGCTCAGCGGATTAAAAGTGCCTGCTTAGGCAGATGCAGTGGTTGGGGTTCAGTACTGGCATGCTGTGCTGCCCCCTCCCAATGCCAACTCCTGGGAGGCTGAACACAGGTGGATCACTATGAGTCCGATCTATATAGTGAGACCCTGTAGTCCCGGTACTAAAAGAAAAAAAAAAAAGAATTTGATTTTTTTTGGGATAGCCAGGGATTCATTTTCTCAGCTGATTTTGGGAGACTCATGGTTAATAGGGCCCTGCAAAATGAATGACTTGGCTAGAGCTTTGTATATCTGCCTGTGTAGTGAGCAGTCTGCAAAGGCTGTAACTTGGAACCAGAGTAGTAGTAAAATACTCACTTGACAAGGGCTGGCAAGATAGCTCAGAGGACAAAGTACCTGTTTTGGCAAGCACAGATTTGACCAAGGTCCTGCATGCTGCATTGGCCCAACCCCGTGGTTGCACTGAGTTGGCAACAAAGTCTGGGAATGGTGGGGCACACCTGTAATCCCATTGTTGGGGAGGCTAATGACAGGATCACCATGAGTCTGATCTGTGTAGTGAGACCCTGTACCAAATACACAAATTGTGTGTTTGTGTGTGTGTTTCATATATATTCCATATCCCATTGGTTTATAGTAGACATGGTATTTCACAGATTCATTGTATCATTGCAAGAAAATTTACTGCTAAAGCCTAGAGCTACAGATTGTGTGCCTAGTTAGTACTTCTGTTAGTTTGGTTCTTCTGTCTTCATCTCCTTTCCCAAAAGAATGTTTTATTTTTTTGTTTCTATTTTCTTTTTTTTTTTAAATTCTCCTATCTGTAATATTTATCAATCTTTTATTTTTCTTTTAAAAAATAACATCTCTTTTATCTGTCACACTTTCTGTTTCTGTCCTAGAACCAAGATTACCATAGCAAGCAAACTGTGGTCATTCGAGCATATCTGTTTTCACCTTACAAACAACATTAAATGTTATCAGACTTTGTAATTAGGAATTCTTTCCAGAACTGTGCAGAGTTATTGAACTTATAGGCAGTGCTTTTGGTTCATACATTTTTTTTCACAGTTCACTGCTTTTATGCAATTCTCTAAAGACTTCATGAACCAGAGATCAATAATGAGGTGGCATTCACCAGCACGTTATTCTGAGAATGATGTGAGACCCTCAAGGCATGCCACACTTGTTATGTCCTAGAAGACTGTAGCCAGGGGCAACACTGCTCTCTGTGCAGTTGGAGCTGTCCTCAGCATATTCTGCCATGGTCTTTAAACTGCAGAGAACAAAATCCAAATGTTGGCAATGACAGCAGTGTTGAATATAACTCTCTGATGCTCCCTTAGGTTGGGTACAATATAAGTGTGGTTGAGGTTGCAGATTTTGTTTCTGTTCCATGTAATGCAAGAATCTTCCATGTGCTCTGATTTAAATCTTTGTGACAGATACCTTTTGAGCAAATCCAGGGTGCCAGGGCTCAGGCAGTGGAAGTGAATAGGACAACCACAGGTGCAGGCCTGACTGAGACAGGATGAAATAAGCAGCCATAATGCACAATTCTGTGTAGTTCAGTGGACTCTACATAGTACAGGTTTCTGGCAGCATAAACAGATAAAACTTAGACATCCAGTACTGGTCCTAAGCCAACCTCAGAAACATTTACTTTCTTATAGCATCATTTGTGGCTGAGGATAAAAAAGTTGTTATTAACACCCATGAATAACATGTGGGGACCACCATGCACTGAAAGGCAGTATCTGAAGTACTTAGTGTGTTTAATCAGAGTTTTGAGGGCTTGCTAGATAGCTCAGTGGACTAAAGCACCTGTTTAGGCAAGTGCAGGGATTGGGGTTCAATCCCTTGTATGCCATGCTATGATGGCCCCACTCCTGGAGCATGCTACGATGGCAATTGAGACTGGGCGTGGTGGCACACGCCTGTAATCCCAGCACTTGGGAGGCTGAAAACAGGATGAGTCAAATCTGTGTAATGAGACCCTGTAGACCCTGTTGTAGGTATATTTAAAAAAAAATTTTTTTTTTTAAGTTTTGACTTATGCATGTCTTGCAAGATAGTCTGTGAGGCTTTACAGAGTTCATTTTTGCCCATCTCTTTTTCAGAGTTGATATACAAGGAAGTGATGGACTTGGAGGAGAGAACCAAGAATGGAGTTATCCGAGGGCAGCCCTCTCCTTTAGGTTGGTTACAATATAAGCGTGGTTGAGGTTGCAGTTTACTTGTTGTGTTATGATCTTCAGCGGCCTGCCCTGCAGTGCTTTCCATACTTAGTACCACTGTTACTAAAGTTATAGTCTGGTTGGTCAAATCTGAAAGCACCAATAAACTATTGGCCTACCAGTTGGCAGTGATGTTGCTAACTGACTTCATAAAATGTGCATCTTTTTTGCTAATGCTAACATTCCATCGAAGGGTAGAAATTTAAAATCTCTTTCCACTGGCATTGTTGCTATTATCTTTCTCATTTTGGTATATTTTTGTGGCAGTGACATTAAAACCACCACTAGAAAGTTTGTTCCCTAAGATGAAAGCTACTTTGCAGGAGTAAAACTTTTTTTTTTTTTTATTGTAAACTCATCTCCATTTAATCTTGGGGGCTGTAAATGTACAAAGATTGGAAGTGAAAAGCAGGTGACATATATATATCAAGGACTGACAATGTGACAGACACTTGTAGTTTCGTAATTTATTTCATTTTCCCGCTTCACCCCAAAGTAGCAACTGTATGCACATTTTAGAGATGAGGGTTCTGAATTTCAGGAAAGGTGATATAAGATGATCTGTCTTGTAAGAGAACCAACAACTAGTAGTGTCTGTTTTCTCTGGCCTTCCAGATTCCTTCTAGCTGGTGGCAGAGACGTCTGTGGCTCTTGAGCAGTGGTGGGAACCTGTGGTACATGTGCTGCAGTGGACTGTTTGTATTACTCAAAGCTCTGAAAGGTTCACCATCACTGCTGAAGAGATTAGAACAGTTATATGGAAAAAATAAAATTTGAGCAGAGCTTTAAAGTCCTAGTAACGATTTAAGAGATAGGTCATGATTTGAGACAAAACTATGTCATTCCTCTAAAGTTGGTCTATAGTTTTAAAGAAAAAAAAAAATTGACCTCGTATCTAGCACTTTATATATAGGTAAACTTCTTAACTACATAGTTTCAGATGCCCATTTTTTCCCCAAGATGAACACATACTTTTCAGAGGATGAAATTAAGCGAATAAATATATGAAAAAATGCTCCAGACATCACTAGCCATCCATGAATTGCAAGTTAAAAAACACTGAGGTAACATCTCACCCCAGAAAGAATGGCTGTCATAAAGAAATCAACCAACAACAAATGTTAGAGAGCCTGTGGGGAAAAGGAACCCTTCTCCACTGCTGGTGTGAATGTAGACTAGTGTAGCCATTATGGAAATCAGTGTGGAGACTCCTTAAAAAACTAGGACTGGAAATCTCATTCAAGCCAGCTATCTCCCTACTGGGAATTTTCCCGGAGGAACTGAAAACATCATATCATACTGATATATGTGTACCTATGTTTATAGCAGCACAATTTGTGATAGCTAAATCTTGGAAACAACCAAGATGCCCATCACATGAGGAATGGATGAAAAAGATGTGATATTTTTATGCAATGAAGTATTACTTGGCTATAAAGAATGATAAACTTGAAGCACTTATATTTAAGTGGATGCCACTTGAAGATATACTCATAAGTGAAATAAACCATTTTTTCTTATTAAACACATACTTGTTTAATTTTGGTAGCCTCCTTTGGCATTTTGATTATCTTTATTAGAGTTTTGTACCTTAAATCCTTGATCAGGAATGCAATTTCTGAATCTATAATGTAGATTCTGTTGAAATATAAATTGATTTTGACAGGCTTTACTATTTTGGAAATAGTCTTTTCTCTACAGTTCACTTATAAGTTGTACTCTAAGTGATTCAGTAACATAGTTAATTAGCTTTGTACTGCTACATAGTAGTATTGTAAATGAGTTTTTTTAAGGGAGGCTTGGGTGAGATTTGAGACAATTTCTACTCTGGCATGCCATCCTAGTGAGTAGTTCATATATACTAAGTGTGTCACCTAAGCATTTAAGGAAGTGTAATGTTCTCATAGTATCAGTAGAAGGTGGTATTTCTTCTAACTTCTTAAGTGAGTAATGTGATTCCTAGATAGTACTTATTGTCACAAAGTAAGTCAGTGCATAGAGCTTGACATTTCTAGATACTGTGGATTCTCTAATAGGATGCAGAAAAATATTTTAGTTAAAATAGTTTAAAAATATTCAGTTCTTGGGGCTTGTCTGATAGCTCTGTGGACTAAAGCATCTGCTTAGGCAGAGTGCAGCAGCTAGGGTTCAATCCCCGGTGTGCTGTGCTGGCCCTGCCCCTGGGGTGCACCGAGATGCCAGTAGAGACAGGGCCTGGTGACACATGCCTGTAATCCCAGCCCTTGGGAGGCTGTAAATAGGAGAATCACTATAAGTCTAATCTATATAGTGAGACCTTATAGACCCTGCCCTAAAATACAAAAGAAAATTTAGTTCTTGATTACATATAGAGCTAGAAAGAACAATCTGTTAAATAAAAATATCAGGTAATCACAATAGCATCTTACTATCTCCATTTGATTTTTTAAAATGACAATTATTTTTCTCAGTGGATTGCCAGCCTTTCTTGGGTTTGGTTTGGCAGGTAAATGAGTTGGGCTCTCAGGCTTATGAAGACACACTCGAGAAAGAAATGACCCAGATATTTGAGATGAAAAAAGTTCCATAGTATTATTACTTTTCATGTATTTAACAGTTTATTGCTGTGGATGTAGCTCAGTGGCACAGTGCCTGCCTGGCAAGCACGAGATCCTGAGTTTGATTCCCAGTACCAAAAAAAGAAAAGAATTTATTGTATTACTTTAAGATTTAGAGAAAAGTTATTTTTCTTAGGTGGTTGACTTTCAGATTTTGAAGTTAACTCATTATAATGTATTAAAAGTTAATTTTTACCAGATTAAAATTTTTAAATAAAATGAATAAGTTCTGAAGTTCCATGTGAAAAGCATGTGTAGTAGAATTCTTTTTAATGATTTGACCATTTCGGTACAGTTCGTAGAAGTTAGCTATGGTGCGCTGTGTATAGTGTGCAGTACTTTGTGTGGTGCACTGTTCAGACAGCAGAGGCCAAATCACAGGGTTGGATTGTTGGAACCTCAGAGAGTACACACTCCATGTGCCCTTGCAGAGAATCTCGGACCTTCCTCATGGCCAGCAGTTCTTCCCCATTCTCCTTTTCCTCATTAGGCTGTTTTTCTGTCTTATTTCATCTTCCAGCATACACACTGTGTCCCTTGTAGTTCCATTCCTTTCTGCTTCCCAGTTCCCTCCCCTTGCCAGGGGAATCTACAAGTTGCATCTGAAGGCAGGCTCACAGAGGACCTTCGTAGTTACATGATTTCTTACTCTTCGTGCTGACACAGAATGATGGATGATCTCCAGCACAGAGATACTGGGCATAGGAGCAGTGATTTTCATCCTGTTTGGCTGTAGGAGCATTGGGTACCTGAGCCTTAGGAATTCTACTCAGTGTTTAGTTGGACAGCTGTGTGTATATGTCATAAATATGTTCTTGAGAACTTGTGTATAACTTACATTATTCAAATTTTTAACGATCCTTATTTAGTTGATTGTTTGGTTCATTGGTCCTTGCATTGTATGCAGGTTGCCTTTTTTAGGTCCCCTACCATGTTGTAAGACTTTCCTGTCCCCTAACCCATTCCAGCTCTGCACCTTGAAAGGATATTTCCCTGTATCAGGTGTTCCTATCACTTTTTATCACCTGGGACATGATTGCTAGGTACTACTTTGCCTTTGTTTCTTTGTTTAATAAATCTATATTTGTATTTATTAGGTATCTTTTAGACTCAAAATAAATAGACTTTACCTAACTAAGATATTTGTGTTACCCTGGAAAGTCACATAAGCTCATGTAAACCAGGGCAATTGAACTTGGGTCCCTCCTACTGAAAATGATATTCTTCATTTTGGTTTCTGGTTTACAAAGTATATCGGAAGTGTTGTCTAAACTTGTCCTTTTTCATGAGAAGATACAATAAATAATTTTCTTACATCAGTAGTTTTAAAGTTTTTAGTCACTAAGTTCTGTGAAAGCTTCTCTGCAACAACATGCAGTGTATATCCTGAAGCCACCCATGGATCCTGCTGGTGGACAAGTTATTCTAAATGTTACTAGGACTTCAAGCTTTTGCTTCAGAGAAAATTTAGTGGAAATGACAGGACTCCAGGCATCTAGACACATTAAAGATTATCAGCTTGCTTAGAGCAATGTTTGTAAATTAATATTAGGTACCGTATTACTTGTGGTTGATTTTGGTGAGCCTCCTAAGAGAGCAATCACTTGGACCGCCAGAGTACACAGGACAGTGCAGGTATCCCAGCCTGCTACTCTCTACACCTAATTTGCTGTTTTGTTTCTCATAGCACAGGTGCAGCCGTGATCAGTGGCTCGCAGCACCCATCCTCATCCTCGTCCGTCAATGATGTGTCTTCGATGTCCACAGATCCGACTTTGGCTTCGGATACTGACAGCAGTCTAGAAGCATCGGCTGGGCCTCTGGGCTGCTGTAGATGACTACTTGGGCCTTGGGGGTGGGGGGGTGGGGAGTCGGTTAGTCATTGATAGAACTACTTTGAGAACAATTCAGTGGTCTTATTTTTGAGTGATTTTTCAAAAACTGTAGAATTCATTTTGTAGTAAAGTAGTTTATTTTTTTTAATTTTAAGTGATGTAATTTAAAACCTAAGTTGTGTTTTACAACAGCAACAAAACTGTATTGTATTTTTTGCTGTAATTAACTGTATAATGTAAACCTAATTATTTTATCATGGTTAAATTTTTTGCATATTTGCTTTATCTTATGCTGCTGATTTTTTTACTGAATTTGTAAGATTTTGTTTATCAAAGCAACTATTATGTGGTGACTTGCCTATATCATGAATTATTTAAGATTTTTATAGTTTTTTTATTAGAGTTTATTTCAGATGTTTTGTTCATGATGCTATCCTTCAGGGTTATGTGCTTATCAATGAAATAACCCCAGAGGAGTGAGGGAAGATAACCTGTAGCCAGTTATATTCAGGAATAACTACTGTAAACGATGAACGTGTCAGGAGACCTCCAATATTTGCTACTTGCCAATCCTGGTTTAGTTACAGTAATCAGTAGGTAGGTGATCCTATCTGAATTTTGGCAGGGCCCAATCATCTAAATGGCAGAATAACTCAGAGTGTGTCTTTGAAGATGCTGGGCATATACTGACCACCACCCTCTTAGTCTCCCACCCCACCCAACAAAAGTCAAGTCATGGACTATGGTGTATTTCGCAAATTTGTGGCATGCTCAAAGTTTATTACTAAAAGTCAAGAGGATACTTCATGAATAATACATTTCAATGCAAATAAACAGACGGTTCACTTACTAGCTATGAGTCTGTTTTTGTACACACTGAGTTAATCTCAGGCTGTAGGTCTTAGCAGTGGGCTAGGGTCTGGTCTTTCCTCTTCCTGCAGCCTCCAGCCTTTGGACCTTTCTGGTTTCCTATTGTTGGAGGTAACTCAGTTGAGCACCAGTTCTCATGGTGTTTCTCGCCATTTGATTCTACCTATAGCATGATTGCTTACACATACTAGCTGTCAGGAGGTTCTGGAGCCTACTTAGATTTGCGTAGGTGACATATCAAATGAGCAATATACCGTTCATCTGAAAATAGTAGCACACAGCCATATATAGGATATCATTTTGTAAGGACTGTTTATTCACATCGAGCAGAGCAGGCATAAATGGTGGTTATTTAGTCTGAAATCTTTGATTTGTTATACCTGATTTCCAGTATAACACGCAGTGTGGACATTGAGTAGTGTAAGAATGGTGCTGCTCCTAACAAGTGTGTGTTAACTGTTTACATTTTATATCTACAGAATTATTTCTCTATAACTGAATTTTTCCTGAGTAAAGTATCATTACTGTCTCATAATTTCTGAAATACATTGTCTGTAGTGGCCCCAGGCACTTTTTGTTACATCTGTTACAAAGGCAGTTTCGTGTAGTGAACTGGGAAGTACATTCTGACAGAAGCAGCCAGGTTCTAAGCAGAAAAGCCCTGGAGTTATGCCAATAGGAGTAAGAGCAACTCAACAAATGTCTGAAATTTCACTTGCCATTTTATTTGTATATTTAATTCAAATTTCCTTTTGAGTAAGGTATTTAGGTCATTGTTAATGTGCAATATTTAAAATTAAAATACATTCAGCTTTTTTATATACTTTGAAATAGCAGGTATGTTTTTGATGGTTTGAAGTTGTGATTTTTAGCTTCCTAGTCTTTGGATCAATCCCTTTTCTACTCATGCAACGTGGTGCATTAATTTTATTAGGTAAATTAGTGTCTTGAGACTATAACATCTCGAGTTATTATAAATGAGATTGAACTCATGGTTTTAGCAGAACTTTTAGGATGAGTGTGTTCTTAGTTCAGATTAATTTTACAGTGAACTAGCTTTATTTTCTCTAGAATAGATTGTATCACTATTGCACTTTAACAGCTGACACGCTTTGAAATTTTTATATTTGGTTGCTAATAAGCCATCTCTGCTGATACAAATTTTGGTTAGGCAAGGAAAATCAGGTATGCTCACTGTAAATGCCAGCTCCCACTTGCCAACTATCATGTCTTGGTTGAATTCAAAGAAAAACACTCTTAGTACTTAATATAAATTACTTAACAGATTATATCCTAAAAGCAGAGTCTTTTTGTCAAATGTTGCTTGCTGTAGATTTTTAAAGTATTTTGTCTAAATGAAACTTCCTCTCTTTACCTAAGTCTGTTAAGCTAATATATATTGGTACTTTTTAGTTTAGTATTTTTTAAATACAAATATTTATGTTGGGAAATAACTTATTGAGCCACTTTTCCTGTGATTTTGGCTTTTCAGTTCTATACTTAATGTCCTAGAGGCAACAGCAAGTTACTGAGATTGGCCATTTAATGTTGGTTAGGAAAGAGATCTGAGCCTCCATGTTTCCTGATGACAATTCTCTGGCCTGCTTGAAACATGTCCTGTCAGGATCACTTGATTGTAATGCACAGGAGTAGAGCACCTGAGCTCTTTCCTACTGTTTGCTGAACTATACCCATTAAGTCCCACACCTTCAGCTGCAAACTGCTCCCATGTGTACTCTTCCTAGTTAGAGGCACAGTGCATTCACACCAGACTGTAAGAGACATACAGCTTCTTAGGGAGAAAGCTGCTGCGTACCTGCTGGATGGTGTGCAAATTAGCTATCTCCCATGAGCCTTTAGCTTGTTCTATTCCCAGCTTTCTTTGTTGTCCAAAAAAGATGAAGGCAAAGAGGACCCAAGTATCCTCTAGGGAGTCTTCAGGAAGCACACAGGGCTGTGTCCTGGTTCCCAAGTTGGCCTCAGTTGGCACTGTCAGCCAGTATCTACCACCCTAAGGAAGACTTAGCCATCAGTGTTGCCTGGTCAATGGCCTACACAACATTGTGGGGTAAAAACAGTCTATTTTTGAGTGTACTCTTGTAGGTGTTTGTGAGTATTGTCCATTATTCGCACGTTAGCTGTAGAGTGGATGCATGATGCCCCGTGACCCCAGTGATGTTCTCTTACCAGTAAGTAGGAAATCCAGCACCACCTTCCATCGTTAGCAGCCCTCCTGGACGTAGCCACTCCACAGCCTGTTGCATTTCAGTGTGCATCGTGTTTCTACTGATCTCTCTCAGCTTCTTCCTGAATCAGAGGAAACTCATCTGTTCTTAATAAGTAGCAAGAAAGATGAAGTAAAGGGCATTGAAATGGAAATGTATAGTTTGGGGTAAGATTGGAAAACGAAAGTCCTAATTAATTTCAAAGTGACTGCTCTAGGCTGAGCATGGTGGCATATACCTGTAATCCCAGCACTCGGGAGCCCGAGGCAGGAGGATTACTGTGAGCTCAAGACCAGCCTGGACTATATGGTTTAAGGCCAGTGTGAGTTACAGAGCAAGACCCTGTCTCCAAAACAAAAGAAAATTGACTGCACTTAGTGAAGTGCTCTTTAGGAGAGTGTAATAAGAGTCACACCTTCTGGCCATTTCTGATTTAGATTCTCTGCATTACTGAAACTTCTGAGAAATATTACCTGTGGATTAGCTTTGCACAATGTTCTATTCTCACAATGACTTAAAATTAAACTAAGTTTTTATTGAACTACCTCACACTAATTTTCTATGCTTTCCCAAGTAAGTTGTTGCCCTTACTGTTAGATCTTTACTGAATATGAATTATAAATGTGCGTTGAATACTTTATAGCCAATGTTGACAAAATACCAATAAGTATGTACTATATATACCTTGCATCAGTAAGAGACACATGTAAAATCTTTCGCTGTGTATCTTGCAAAATTGTGTTAGATGTGCTTGTTGACATTATCACTGTCTGTTTTTGTAAGTAGAAACCTGCTCGTGATATCAGTCCATTCTTTACATTTTACAAAAGGAATAAATCTTAGTAAATTTTACGAAGAAATAAATTACTTTTGTAGGCCCAATATTTGGTATATTTTTGAGAAGCTGTTAATCTTTTAGCCGAATGATGAAGTTAAACTGAAGTAGCTGTCTACTTGGACTGTGACATCTATTTTCTCATTGCAGTCTGTCCTGTTCAATAGGTTTTTGATCCCTAAATATGATCAACATTCGCTTTTCCTCCCTTCCATGTCATCCCCCCCCCCCCCCCCGTGTGCCATTCCCTCTCCTCTCCTCTCTAGACAAAATGAAATGGGGCACTTTGTAGGGAATGCTGAGATCATTGTTGTGGTTTTTAATCATTCATGCCCTAGTCATTCAACATGCACCCCTGGAATGTAAACAATGTTATCTAGTATGTCAATTGGTTATAATATTTTAAATAAAAAAGAAAAAAGTGGTATGAAAATTACGAAATTAGTTTTTTTCATTGAAAAGAAAATTTGTCAGTTTTTCCCAATGATTGAGGATTTCCTGTGAGTTGGCACAAAGAGGATACTGACAGGTGTCTTAGATTGGGAGTTTAACACACATTGTAGAGTCTTAGCCATCACCCTGGCTTGAGGATTGATTTTGCATTCTGGCATTTGAAGTCACTGGAAAACTTTAGGAATGTGATTTAAATGTCCGTACCAGACAAGCAGGAGCTTTAAGCTCGAAATGTGTTGCCAGCTCACCTCGTCTCCCTGTGAGCTTGGGGTGGGCAGCATGGGAGGCTGTCCACCTCGGGGTGATGGCTTTGTGAGGTGCAGGGCCAGCCAGCCCCAGCACCCTGAGTGCTGCCAGTGCCTGGGCCATGGGCATGCTGCCTGATGCTGTCTCCTCAGTCAATGGAGAGGCCTTCCCTGACCTGCTTAATGACCAGAGCAGACATCACAGTATTGAGTTTAAACCTGTTTTGACTTTTTAAGATTTCTACCCAGTCATAACATTAGTTCTGATACTTTCTAGAGTATTGTTCCTAAAAAGTAACTTTAAATGAAGATTGAATTGTACTGATTTTGTGGTTTAAAATTTCTTAGCTATTAGATGTTGTATTTCAGGATGGTTGAACTTTATTTGAAACTAAAAGATAATTTGGAATATGCTTTGAGGTTAGGTTTCTAACACGTGCTTCACTGAATTGTCAGTTAGTGGAAGCACTAACTGGCTCTGCTGGAAGTTGAGAGGTGGGACAGACCGGTGGGTGAGAGCTCAGCGGACCAGGCTGCATAGTGCTTTGTGGAGGATTGGGGACAGGGCCTTCCTGAGCTGCATAGGAAGTGTTGGGGAAGACATGAGGGGTGTACAGAGGATGAAGAGGGGTGGGTGTTCCCAGAAGGGAGGCTTATAAGCCCATGGGGTGGCCGACGTGGCTCAGGCATGTGAAGATATTGTCAGGCGTGAAGCTGAAGAGGATCAAAATCACATCTGAGTTCAGAGCTGAAATGGGAATTCATTGTGTGCATGTGTGTGACCCTCATGGGCCTGTGTATGTGTGTGTGTGCACTTAGTCACTGAGTCCATCACAGCCATGCCCTGGGATATATGACCTTCCCATGTGGAGTTTGGTGATATCCTGTATGGAGCCAGTCAGGCCTGTGTGCCAGGTTGTGGGGACTCCCGGCAAGACACCTTAGGGCAGGGACATCAGCGTTCAGTGTTTCAGGCTGGGAAAGCCAATGTCCAGGTCCATTTTCTGTGCTATTTCTGTCCTAGGAAGAGTGCAGTGTTTGTGGCCCTTAGAATATGGGTCGGGATGTGCATGTCATGCTGTGTTAGTGCCAGTCTTGTGCTGCAGACCCAGAGTATGACAGTGGCCTTGTTCTGGTCACAGTGTCTTCCTTCTTGTGGATCTGTTTGTCATCATAAGTAGGAAGCCTGATAGCATGTCAGGGGTTCTCTAAGCATCAGCACTGGCCAAAGTCCAGCAGGTCTGCAGCTGTCATGATGTACCACTGTCCTCAGCTGGACCTGTGACCACAGGGCTCTCTTAATCTTCCAGCTGTTGTTCTCTGTCTTGGCTGAAGGGCAGCTGTGTCCTTATGCACTTCATGGGAACCAAATACTGTTTCCCCTGATTGTATATGTTGGAAAAATATCCTATCATCCATAATCCTTGCTGTCCCCAAAGAGCAGTAGAACCAGAAGAGCCTGTCCTTAGCCCTCCATGGCCCAGTCCCTGCTCCTTGTTTTCTTCTAACACTGGGCAGATGCTGAAAGCCAGCCAGCAGCACACAAGAGGAATAGGGGTGTGTGTGCTTCTCTGCCAAGCACTCTTGGCTGGCTGCTGTTGATCAGCGGTCCCTAGGCTGGCAGCTCAGGATCCAAGGAGTGCGTTTGTGACTTAGTACTTCAGGAGCTGGAGGGGCTTGGTATAACTTCTCAGACTCAGCTTCAAAGCAGAGCTCCTGAGTCTTATTAAGACACAAGCACCCAGACACCACAAAGACCCATCTGGCCTGGCACAGCTTGCTGAGCATGCTGAGATTGGGCTTACAGCAGGGCATCCTGGTCCTAGGGTTTCCACTTGCATGCCCAGCCTCCGAGGACCTGACTGATGCTTCCTCCAATGAGCATCCTCCCCGGGGGGACTAATGGAGCCCACAGCTCTGGTTTCCCCTACCCCTGGGCTGCAGTCACTTCCCTACCTCACATCTAGTCCTGGGCCAGCCTCTGTCCCAGATGTAAGGTACAGCAAATAAGGTCACTGGCACCTCCAAAGAACCAGTCAGGCATATGTGCCAGCCTCTGGGGACTCATGGCAGGACAGCTCTAGAGAGCACCTCCCTGAGACCCTATGGCCTCCCCACTGAAAGACAAATTTGGGGAGCTATCATAGCTTATCACATACCATAACACCCTTCAGACTCCACAGGTCCAGGGTCCCTGGGCTTTGGAGATTCAAGGAGCACCAGTATGCCTAGTGGGAAAAACGGTCTCATCGGACACCAATACAGATACAGTGGGGGGTGAGGGGTGCCCTGCTGCTCAGCCAGCAGCGAGCTCATGGCAGACACATGCATGACTCCAGCAGGACTCAGGACACAGGAGGGCTGCCTGGGGCATGGCCCTACTGCCAGCACAGAAGGAAAGCCCCAGGAACATGCTGTTATTTCTGAGTTGCCTCATTCCTTCAGGCTGGAGAGTCATGGGTACCAAAGTTCTGTCCCCAAACCCTTTGCCCTTTTTCCAAGTTTGAAGACAAACTTGGGGAGATAGGACGAATATGGCCACACACACGATAAAAATAAGGTCAGGGGATTGAACTCAGACCCTTGCACTTGCCAGGCAAGTGCTTATTCTACTGAGCTATCACCCCAGTCCCTGGGCTGACTTTGCACTCATGACCCCTTTCTTTCCTCAGCCTCCCAGGTAAGGATTACAGACGCACACTGCTACGCCTGGCCCTTTACCAAACTGTTAATGTAAGCCAACCTTTTAGCTTTTCTATGTAAGACTTCTACAATTTCCAGGTGTTTTTCTTAAAACACAAATTTTAAAATACTAAAGAAATTTGTGTAGACTATTTTGTCAGTTTTCTGTAATGTATGGTTGAGCCACTTGCTTTGCTGCATCTTTCTAAAGCTTCAAAGAATTAACCTATGTGTTCACATGTCTTTGATTTATTTAGTAGTTGAATGCAGGAGCAGGATTGCTACATATGACTCCACTGGCCAGAAGAGGACAGGGTGCAGGCCCCAGGCCAGAGCTCATCGTGGCTCAGCCCAGGTGCCTGTGTGCTCTGCACCCAGAAGCACCTAGTCAGCCAGAGGGGAGAGAGCTGGCTACAGAGCTAGGAGGACAAGAATGACAAGGACTCCACGGAGAAAAGTGCACTTGCAAACCCAAACATGACCAGCAGACGGCACATGAGGTTCACTAGCCCCCATTCCCTGTCAGATCTAGAAGGAAGTGGAGGCTTTGCCAGGGTTAGTGGCCAGAAGAGACACTCTCTCTTTGAAGTTGGGAAACCCACACGAGCAGTGGCTTGCTCTACTCTGTCGACATCCTGGAGGCATTTTTCTTTCCATGTGAAAGCAAAATCTAGCATTGTAATGGAGAAACTCAGGAGCCCCAAGCTCCATGTGTTCCCTTCTAGCTCCAAGATTCAGTTTCCCCTTGAAAGAGGAACAGGCTAGTTCCTGTCCACTTTAGTTGTCCTGAGCTGTCAAAGCTGCCTCTTTCTCAGATGGGGGCAAGTGGAGCCATAGTTCCCTAGCCGCACCCAGAGCAGAGGCAGATGTCTCTCTAAAACATACAGCTCCCCTGCCTGCCCCCAGCCACTTTGGCTGTGGAATCTCCTGCTGGCTCCCTGGGATTGTCGGTGGCTGCCCTGCACAGCGGGCAGCAGGGCAGCACAGAGACCCTGTCACTTATAGCAAGTTCTGTGCTAGCAGCCTGTGTTGCCATCCATCAGAGCTGACCAGAACTCGCCCCAGCTACTCTCCAGGGCTAAGGAGGCCACACGTTAAGGACACAGGCCAGGCACAGGGATGTGCAGTGGCCTCCTCTCTGCTGCACTGCAGGCCAACCCTTCCCACGCAGCCTGAGCTGTGTTGTAAGGGTCTTTGACACAGGGTCTTGAGGCCTGCAGAGGACCTGGGGAACTGCGAGTGGGGAGTGCAGAATCAGTGCCCTTTCCTGCCTGCATGCGTCACGTTCCTAGACATGCGGGCTCTAGCCCTGGAGCAGAGCTGGCCCTGCAGAGGTGACTGGGACAGAAGTGCACTGCAGAGGCTGATGGGGAGCCAGGGGTGGAGGACAGGGCAGAGCATGTCAGAGTGCAACATACAGGTTCCCCAACAACAGGGCTGGAGCTCCTTGTGGAGCCTAGGGCCCCGCCTTCTGAGATGCTATCTGACAAACCCCACTTGGCACACCAAAGAACAAGGCCAGAGGATGCACCATGCTATCAAGAGTGTTTAATAAAGAGCAGGATGGCTCCTGGCAGCTCACAGCTCTGGGCCTCGTGGGGCAGGCAGTCCTGGGACTCTTCCTGGGTGACAGGCTAAAAGCCACTGTAGTCACCATTCCCCTCTGGTGCCCATCTGGCCCTGGGTAGTTGGAGGGAACAGCAGCAGATCCTTCCTGGGCGTGGGGGGCCTGCAGTCCCATGGGTGGCAGGATCTGTGTTCAGCACCTGTCCCTCTGGGCCAGTGCAAGGCTTCTGGCTTGGCCTGAGGAGTGCACCCTCCTGGTCCTTTCATTTTGGGACTCTGGGGCCTTGGGCCCCAACAGTCAGGTTCCCCAATGTGGAAAAGAACTCCTCCATTTCCTTCTGTAGCAGCTGGTTCCGGCGTTCTGCATCCTCCCGTGCGCGCTCCGAGTTCCGCAGCTTAATCTCCAGCATGGAGTGCTTCTTCCTCTCCTGGTCCAGCTCCTCCTCCAGCTGAGACAGCTGTCCCCGCAGCTCTGCACTGCTGTCTTCGATGCTTAAATGCCAAGAAGAGACAGTTTCAGAGCCCAAGAAACACCACCATGGAAGGGACATAGAGGGACCTGCCTGCTGTGCAGTATCCTGAGCCAGCGGCCACCCACCTTGTGACCCAGAGATGCCACTGTGGTCCCACACTCTCAGTGATGGGGACTAGAGGCCTCTTAAGAGTTCTCAGTGAAACACAAAGACTGTGGCTGCCCAGCCCTGCACCTGCCCAGTCACTTGACCCCCTGAGAGTGGAGGGGGTGCTGCCCTCTGGCCTCCACTCCTGTGCCCTGAGGCTTAGGTCGTGCTGTGCAGAGGTTGGCATGTCTGTCTACCTGTCTCCTGGGACCACACACTGGTTAGAGCTTGGAACCCAGCTGGCTGCAGTAAGCCCCATGGCAGTGACAAGATAGACTTCCATGACCAGTATGGGATCCAGTGTGGCAGTAAGCACAGGCCCGGGAAGGAGGCAAGGGGGTCGCATCAGGAAAAAGGATCACCTGCCTCTTCACATATCCTGCTCTGCCAGGGTCCCAGGCCTCCTTTTTCCTCTCTGTGCCATCCCTGCATGACTGTGTTTAGGAGCTTGAACCCCAACTCCTCTACACGATGTGTGGCCTGTTCAAAGAGCATAGTCGGCCCTCAGTGCCTTGGCTCCAGTGGCCCTGTAGCCTAAGGAGTGTCGCCTGTAGACCACACCATGGGTCCTGTCACTGGCTGTCTCCCTTTTGCACCCCCCCCCAAGGCAACAGAAGCCCTTGGGCTCCCATTTCACCCCCTCTCAGTCTGGCTGTTTCTCCCACCTCTACAGCTGCCTCCATGTACCATTCCAC